>LGRX02012326.1:0-69686 GCA_001247695.2 Cymbomonas tetramitiformis
CTTCTCTGCTCCTCTTAGTTCTCCGCGAGGGTGGAGAGCTAACTTCTCCACCCCCAGTGTATGTGTTAACGATTTTTATCTCTCCGCCCTCGTGGAGAGTTACGAGTTAAGTGATAAGGGAATCTTTTCCCCCTGAGCAGGTCGTTGCCGCAGATGCAGGCCAATCAATTCATCTTACGGTCGATCGTCTCTGCAGAAACCAAAAGAAGATTTTGGTTGCAGAGAGAGAAGCGGCGAAATAAGCGCAATGATGTCGCGCGATGCTGACATGGCATCGCGCTTAGTTCTTAGTTCTCAACTCTCCGGCCCCTTGCGGAACCTCCCTATTGATATGACTTGTCGCTGGCACATCATCGACCAGCTAATGCGTTTTTTTGCCACGAGCGAGTACAGTAATGAAAGACTTATTACTGTACTCGTCTGGTTGGTCTAGCGGATGTGTCACCTGCACACTGCTACACGTAGGTATAAGTCCAGGGTGGACTTATACATATGACTACACACAGGTATTTATAAGTCCAGGGTGGACCGCGTTATACCTATGACGCAGTGCGATGATGCCATCAGCCAGACCAGCCAGAAGCCCGCCCTAATTGTTAACATAGCTAACTAGGTTAAAATTTAGGTCAAGCCTGACTGAGTCCTAAGCTATGTCCAGATGAATCTACTTCAGGCCCGGACAAACACGACAATTACAAGTCAACAGGTGGTTTCGAAGACCTGCAACGGCACGGGGACAAATGGGAGAGTCCTGGCCAGATCCCGCGCACGAAACAATGCGATCAAATATGGTCAAACGCGGGACATGACGGTCGAATGTGACACACACAAAAGAACCAATTACGGAACAGGAATATTCGCGGGGCACATAAACAAGCAGGGCGAACGTCAGGTTCGCGTGGATGCGGAAAGATGAGAGGTGAACACACATACTTGCCATATGCCCCGCGCGATACATTCCCCGCCCGGGACATGGGACGGGTGCACGCAAAGTTTATGCTCCCTCTATATATATAACTAGTAGTATATAGACCCCTCCCCCCGCCCCCCGCCCATCCACCCACCCAACCCCACTTCCCTTCTTGCTTACACCGTTTATCGGACCGTCGAATCGTTAACCGCGATCGATATGAAGGTGGATGAGTGGGGCGTTGCGGCAGTGTGTGCATGCTTGAGACGGTGAGCGCGGCGTGCGTGAGGCCGTGCGTGCGTAGACTTGAGTGCGTGCCGAAGAGAATGATGAGTGCATCCGCCCCCCTGCCCCCGACAAACCGCCGTCACGCGAGCGCTCGCATCCGATGAGCGACCAATGAAGAACCCCTTCCCCCCACCATGGAGCGGAACGGCGAGCGAAGTGACATGCTACTCGATTGACCGCTCGATGAGGTTCGATGAGCGCTCGATTGGGTTCGATGCCCGCTTGATGATCGTATTCGATGACCTCTTGATGGGGTATGATGGCCGCTCGATAGCGGTTCCGATGACCGCTCGATAGCGGTACCGATGACCGCTCGATGATATTCGATGACCGTTCGATGGGAAGCAAAGACCTCTCGGCGTTATTCGATGACCGCTCGATGATATTCGATAAACGCTCGATGATATTCGATGACCTCTCGATGATATTCGATGACCGCTCGACGATAATCGATGACCGTTCGATGAGATTCGATGACCGGTCGATGCGATTCGATGGCACGATGACATGCCGCGACATGACGACATGTCGATGTGACGACATGATGACATGACGCCACCTTGACAGTGCGAGTTATATCGTAAATATAACCCCGAAGGGAAATCGCCTTGCGATTCCATCAACGGTACGGGTTCTTTTGTCCCACGACAAGGACTTCAAATCCGCAGGACCGCAAAATCTAGGCCCTCCCAATCTTGAAATTCGTGCCGATTATTCGCGCGAATGTTCTCATTTTGAGATCGCAAACGATTGTTCTCGAGGATCCTTTTTTAAAACACTCGTCAGGATATGGATTGACACCGCTAGGAAGATAATGGGACACATACAATCATACGCAACTTACATCGATTTGCCGGCACTATAATGTATATCGCCGATACAGTATCGGTGCTGACATCCGCAATCTCATATCGCATTTGGCATCATACACATATCGCTTTGTTGCACTTTCTAATGATTTAATGACATGATGCGAAAGGTGTGCTTATCATATGGTGTCAATTAGCATGGCAATCCCTCTATAGTCTGATAATCAGCCTGATTATCGTAAATGGTCATCGGTGTGGGTCTTCTTCTTCTTCTTCCCGCTTCCGTACCCCTGTAGCTACCACGGCCTTCTTACCAGCCTACCCTGTATATCACCCTTCCAGGGTCAGCCCCCCGCCCTCCACGCATCGTCCCGACCACGGACGATGCCCAATAATCGGCACGAGTTCTTAGCACACCCCGAGCGCAATATTCTAGTGTTGCGCGTTCATGCCCTCATCCGCGGGCTGGCGGCGGGGGCGCTTTCGGAGCGCGACACGGCATGTGCGAGTAGCATATATTGTATTTTCGGTCTGCCTAACAGGGACTCTGAACTCCCCGGACATTGACCTTACGGGTGACAATGGTTTATTAAATATTATCTGATTCGATCATCCGATAGACCACCACTGTTACTGATATACTCTGTTCGGCTTAGCTGATTTGAGCGCCTGCTACTATCCGATTTTGTCTACTGTAATGGCTGATAACCGTGTAGTGATGCGAGGAGAAATTTGCCGACTCCGCGACATGCATTATACACCGCGAGTTTAAGTATTTAACAATCAACTGCTGCTGTACCTAGTGCATGCGTGATTAGCCGGACGATTAAGCTAATATCCCGCACTAATCAAATCTTAATTCGGCGGCGTGTTGCCGAACAGACACAATCAAGATTTGGCATGCCATCGTGGAACGTGTTTTTTGCAAATATGTTATATTTCATGTTTTTGCATGGCACCATCATTCGATTTTACTTTTTTTTTGCGAGAAAATGCATCGATACGATTGCGAAGTAGGTTCATGATTTACATCCTCCAAGTAAACTCAGGCATTGCGCTCTTTGCAATGGTCAAAGTACCGCAATTGGCCCAGGTCAACTCTAACACGAGCACGATAAACCCCGCAGAGCACAAGAGCACAGTAGGGAAGTCAAACACCGTTGGGCAAGACGAATACTCTGGTTGGGGATGACAACGGGGATCGAGAATTTGTCAAATTCTCCATGAGAATCCCGTCGTCTCCGATCTGAACATTGAATCTCGCCCAGCGATTCAAGATCTTAGTTCACTTCGATCGGAGGAATACTTCTCCCGTGGCAGAGTTGACAAGCCATTCGGAGCACTTGAAAAAAAGTCGACCCGCCAGGGTCTCGCGTTGCAGCTGTATGCAACACATTTCTCTCGGACACAAAAACAGCGAAAACCATCCTTGCAACACAAAAGAGTATTTCGCTTTCAATCGAAGTGAGGGTCCAAGTGGTACTTTTGATAATAAACAAAGGGTGCTCGCTAGGTCATCCCTGATTCTGTTTCGTCTCATTTTCTACGGATGTCACCTGTAGTACAAACGCATTGGAAGACATTTCACTCGTTGGAACTTTGATAGCAAAATGAAGGGCATCCTGTCTGCGAGCAACCGTATTGCTCTCTACATCTTCAGGAAGACACTATCGCAGCCCTCTAAAAGGGCAGCACCCGCAAGTCGAACCGAAATGAATCAAATGTCGGAGCCTGGTAAAAAACACAGTAACAGAGTAGGGAACACAGTAAAGGATTATGATACTCACTGGGTCAGTGAGAGGCAAGGCTCACGCAGATTCCCATTTCAGTTGTATTTCATAATCGGATGTGTCTTGCAGCTCACCAACGTGATATATCTCGGCCAAATAAAAGGGAGGTTGTCCAATCAACCGCAGTATATGTGCGATTCCGCCAACTGCCAAGCTTTGTGATGTACGCACTTCGCCATCCGAACCAGGCTGTCCATCCAGTGAGGCCTTTACCAAATATTTCGATGACTGCAGATCCAGTCCCTAAGGATACCATGGAACCCATGTGTCTGTACTGAAAGGCAGGAGGGTCCGATGATGGTTTCCCGGCATTTGCATTCAGGCATTGTGCAAGGTAAGCTCCTTGCTGCTCTGCCACCTGTGTAGGCACACGGACGGAAGGTGGTGCGTCATCTCTCGCAGCTCTCGTCTGTGCGCGCTGGCCCTACAGGTGGAGTGTGCACTTCTTCAAGTTTGTTACACTAAAGATAGTGTGCTTGACACAATACGAAGAAAAAAGAAAGGCATAGAAACCCCAAAAGAAGCCCCAGAGGCTTCCAAGGATAACGCTTCAACTCTCAATGCTATAACTTGCCATCAACAGAAGTCCAAACCTGATAGGCACGGCAGGAATTACATATACCTGCAAGCGCTAGGAGAACGTCCGCACCTGTGCAAGCGCTGGAAGCGGCGCATCCACGTTCGCACTACAGTCACCTGGAATCACAGCGCCAACTCACACGTCGGCAGTCACAACAAAATGCTTCAGCTGAACTTAACGTGGCCCCAGTCAACTGATCCCTTCCACATCCTGCTGGTTTCAACAGCGCTTCGTAAATACACTTTCCAAAGTGGAACCTTGTGTTGACCAGATTCTTGACAGCAGGTTCAACCTTCGACTATTTGCCCAGCGTGAACGCACAACATTCCGGAGCACGTGATAGAAGAAAAAATGCGATGCTGAACTCACGTATATATTGGTCCACAAACTTTTACAAGACTCGCTCATTTCGGTAGCATCCACTGATTCCCGAACCCTAAACCTTTGTGAAGCTGTTTCCCCCTGACTGTGCCAACGTGTACGAACTTAAAGCGTGTCCAGCACGTGGGCTAACCCGCGCGTGCTACCGAACTAGCCTGCAGAAACCGTGGGGTTGGGGCTCGGTCTGCGAGCGAGGCACACCTGCTGCAAAAACGTTTGGGAGGTGCTTGCTGGGATCATCCGCAAGTCGAGCGCGCAAGCACGCATCCACCGCGATACGACCCGCCGCGTGATCAAGCGGCAGAGCCGTGACGAATGGTGTGGGGCCGACCCCAGTGCTCCACACCAGAACGCCGTAAGGAATGTTCCCGTTATCGGTCTCGAGGTGCGCGGCGTGAACTTCTTTGACCGTCGCCTTTTGAAAGTGCACACCTTTCTTCTCCAGACGTGTAGTCGCGTAGTCCCTATGCGCCGCTTCGAAACTGCCTAGAACGTCGCGCGCTTCAACGAGTGTTATCTTCATCTCAGCCGCGGCACCCGGGAAAAGCCGAGCAACGTCCTGAATAATGAAATCGGTAAGCTCTCCCGTAAACTCGACGCCAGTGGGTCCACCTCCCACTATGACAAAGTGCAAAAGTCTCGAGCGCTCTTCCGGTGATATTCCTGCATCTCGTATTCACGGCCAGCATTGGTGCTACCGTTAGGATATACACGATGGGTTCTGGTGTTTGATTCATATGAGGTTCCAACTGACAGACGCCGTGCTGCAGAAAGTCGGCTTGCACACAATTTCGGAGCACTCTAACACCAAGAATCTTTCGCACACTGGTATGGAAGGAGGCGCATGCGATGAGAACGTGTTCTACTCCTACTTAAAAAAGAGCGCGCCCCGCATGTCGTTCAGCGCGAGAAACAGGTTCGCAGCGTCAGAAACCGGCGGATATCCAATCATCACGCTTCAGTACCACACATTAGAAGCCAGGTGTGCCTCGATACAAGTCACTTTTCGCCACATACTGACTAACACGCCACTTGCAAGGTACACCTGGAAGGTTGCATCGTGCTAGATTGGCAATTATGTTGTTCCTGATATGTTCGGCGTCGGACACCTGCAAGTTTGGCTTTACTAAGAATTATACAAATATAGCACGCAGTAAACGAACTTCACTCCAGCTGAATCAACGATGACTTTACCTCCCTCAGAAAATGTGCGTACTCGTGAACACCAGGTATGCCAAAGGTGCTGCCAACTGCGCCAGTTGCTAGGACAAGGGCATCATATTCCAGCGCGAAACTAAGGTCTGCTTCTTCCCCGGAATGATTCGGCAAGACTGCTTTGCAGTGCACAGTCTGCTGGGATATGTCGACAGCTTTTGCTGACGCGCAGTAGTAGAAGTGGGTTTCCTGGCAGAGGCCTGGCTGAATGCTCCTTATGGGCACCGCTACAGACCGAGCTTCGAGCGTGCCTACAGCAGTTGAAGCAAGTAGCGGAGTGAACACGAAATGGTTCCTGGGCGACACCACAGTCAGATTCCATTTTGACAGATCTATATCTCGCGCGATCCTTGCTGCGCCCCAGCCAGTGCCTAGCACCACTAGTCGCGGTTTCTGTGCCAATGGGGACGACGCCTTCGTCTGGCTCGAAAAACCGCGGCTCCATCCTTTAAAGAAACTTGTCGTTGCCGAGTACAATCTAGCTCGCGCCATTTGGATTCGTAACATGTAAAAGCAAGCTAAGGACGGAGTATTGGCACACTCCGAAACCACACGAACGAATTTGAGGTATATTTGCAGCCAAACTGAGATTAAATATATAAATATAGAATCGTTTTGACGTCTCACTGTTTAGGTGTTTTCATCCAATAGGCTCTACAGTGGGTGGAACCCTATATGCAAGCTCGCGCGATATCGCGCGCGCGATCGATCGCGCGCGCGATACGATCGCGGAGTATATAATTTATATTCGGAAGTGAGTTGGCTTGAGTTATTTATATACAAAATCATGACATTTATATACTAAGCCACAAATTTTCATGCGCGATTGGATATGGGTGTGCTCAGAGGTGGAACCCTATATGCAAAGAGGGATGTAGACGTCATCGATACGCCATATCACCCAAACGACGTATCCAAACGAGATCTTTGATGGTCCCAATGTATAAATCTGGGGGTGTTTCACTGTTCGCGCTGGCTCCGCGACGCCAATTCGGAATATCAAGATCGCTGTGATGAAAAAACAATGGGGAATCCGCATCGAAACTCGATAAAATCAGACTGTTTTTGCATGTTTTCAAACAAAAGTGCATTTAGCAGGTACACGATCAGAAAATCGTCCGATGGCAGCATCGGCCCATCTGGACCGCGAAATCGTCTGCTGACGCAGCCGACTTAGTGCATTTATTTTTCTTGCACGTCTCATTAGATCGGTTTTCTGTTTTCTTTCACGATTCTGTCGTTTACCCCTCCTATCGAATATATCACGCGTTTGCACGCTATTTATTAAAATCCCGCGCTATTTTGGGGAGCTACTTCGTGATGGTATGGCGCATACATGGGGATAACGAATATAATGTTAACATGAATATTTATATCCATAATTCCCAGTGTCCCCACGATTATATCATGATTTCACCGAAATATTCGCAATTTGCGACTCGTTAAATATGCGATTTGTTATAAAAATGCGGCGTTTGCATATAGGGTTCTCGTGCATATAGGGTTCCACCCACTGTACAGTGACACAGTAGAGCTCTGTAACGACACAACCGTCACACCTTCTGTTGGTGTTGGGCTTAAAATAAATTTCCACGGCCGAGAGGGAGAGCTCTCGTCTGAACTCTGAACCGACGTGAGGAGAGCCCGACAATAATTTCCAAATTTAACGTTCTTTTGCATGTAACATGCAAAAGAACACGAACGCAACTGCATTTGCATACCGTGATTTAACTCTATGACGATGACGGTTTGCCCTCCAATTCTGGAGGGAACCCAAGGGGCATTGAACCATTGATTCAGCTGCATTGTGCGAGCTGTAGCGTAGGGCCCATAGCCATATTTCGGTGCACAGGGGTCGAATAGGTCCCTTGGGATAATTTCGTGTACGCCGTGGGGCTAAGGGGGGCGAGAAAAACCTGCAAAAAGTTTGCAGAATTTCTGGGGTCAAGTCATAGAAGTCCGGAGGGGGTAATCAGTGTGGTGGGTGGGTGAGCTGAAGGTGGGCTGTCGAGTGATTCCCTTGATGGCTAAGGGCGTGCGAGCTACTCGGATACTCCACAAGACATGCCTATAAGTCCCCTGAGGGGTGGGGGGTGGAGGGGTGGGAAAATAGTGGGATGACAACCCGTGGCTGGCACTCGCGAGAGGTCTACGCGACTGAGTAAAAAATGGTATCGATTTTCTGGAAAAACTGGACCGTCATAGAGATATCGACCCAACTTCAAAATCGGCATCCCCCGCGCTGGGAAATCGTCATAAGTTATCTACTTGACCCTAGGGAAGTCCAATCGACCCCCTTGGGTCCTGGAGTGGCCGTAAACCCCCTGAAATCGAAGGTGACAGGGGCCCTGATATCTCTATGACGGTTTGCCCTCCAATTCTGGAGGGAACCCCAGGGGCAGTGATTCAGCTGCATTGTGCGAGCTGTAGCGTAGGGCCCATAGCCATATTTCGGTGCACAGGGGTCGAGTAGGTCCCTTGGGATAATTTGTACGCCGTGGGGCTAAGGGGGGCGAGAAAAACCTGCAAAAAGTTTGCAGAATTTCTGGGGTCAAGTCATAGAAGTCCGGAGGGGGTAATCAGTGTGGTGGGTGGGTGAGCTGAAGGTGGGCTGTCGAGTGATTCCCTTGATGGCTAAGGGCGTGCGAGCTACTCGGATACTCCACAAGACATGCCTATAAGTCCCCTGAGGGGTGGGGGGTGGAGGGGTGGGAGAATAGTGGGATGACAACCCGTGGCTGGCACTCGCGAGAGGTCTACGCGACTGAGTAAAAAATGGTATCGATTTTCTGAAAAAACTGGACCGTCATAGAGATATCGACCCAACTTCAAAATCGGCATCCCCGCTGGGAAATCGTCATAAGTTATCTACTTGACCCTAGGGAAGTCCAATCGACCCGCCCTTGGGTCCTGGAGTGGCCGTAAACCCCCTGAAATCGAAGGTGACAGGGGCCCTGATATCTCTATGACGGTTTGCCCTCCAATTCTGGAGGGAACCCAAGGGGCATTGATTCAACTGCATTGTGCGAGCTGTAGCTAAGGGCCCATAGCCATATTTCGGTGCACCGGGGTCGAGTAGGTCCCTTGGGATATTTTGTACGCCGTGGGGCTAAGGGGGGCGAGAAAAACCTGCAAAAAGTTTGCAGAATTTCTGGGGTCAAGTCATAGAAGTCCGGAGGGGGTAATCAGTGTGGTGGGTGGGTGAACTGAAGGTGGGCTGTCGAGTGATTCCCTTGATGGCTAAGGGCGTGCGAGCTACTCGGATACTCCACAAGACATGCCTATAAGTCCCCTGAGGGGTGGGGGGTGGAGGGGTGGGAGAATAGTGGGATGACAGCCCGTGGCTGGCACTCGCGAGAGGTCTACGCGACTGAGTAAAAAATGGTATCGATTTTCTGAAAAAAAAACTGGACCGTCATAGAGTTAAAAGATGTTTTGGGCGTCAACAAAGTCTTTTTGAAAGTTTCAAAAACAAAATTGGGGATCCGGGAATCATTTCTTTAACTTAATCGTTTTTAACTATTAATTGTTGACATTTAGGGGAATTGAATTAATTCTTTTGAGTTCTTTGTTTGTTTGTTGAATGCACGAATTTTGCAGTGTGGCTTTAGATTTTGTGGGGTTGATTTGTGTTTGTTCGGGGAACCGTTTCGAGCTGAAAATCGGCCCGCCTACATGGGCACAGAACGACGGTACCGTAACCATTAGATGGAGACTTTCCTTTTCGTGGGTGGACGATTTACCGCTTTACCCAATACGCCATTGAAACAATGTATGACGTGTACCCTGTTTGCCCAGTCAAATGGGCAACAAGAGTACCGTGCGTGTACTGTCTGGGCAGTTAGGTCCTCATTCGCAACAGACAGGTCTGTACCAAGCTTGTGCAGTATCTCCTATCCATGCTCCGCGCATAGATTTCACAGAGCAGCCGAAATGGATATCCCTTTCCGCCCCGTGACAGAGGATGGCATCGGGAAATAGTTATCCCTAGGAGAGGGGGTGGGGGGCAGGGGGCACAATACGGTAGTCTTGCGATGTCCTTCGAGAAGGAGGCATGTATTTAGAAATAGCGGGATGTTGGGAGGAAATATATAGGCGAGCTAGCATTCAGTTTTCAGATGAGAGAAAATGCGGATGTTACAGTTCTGACATGATCGGTCACGCCAATTGTAATTGACTCCGATTGACTCCAAGCCTGCTCATCTCCCACGGACAAAGGCTCGGACTCACTCCCGTGTTCAAGGAATAGGTTGAGAATACTTAAAAAATCCCGCCTGTGACACACGGTGTTGCAGGTGATGGCAGCATAGGGCACCCGCAAACCCCCGTGCCTGACAACCTTGCGCTTGACAAGCTGCCTCTTTCATCTCAATGGCCGCGTACTCACTAAGATAGCGTGTTTTGGGTTGACATATTCAACACCATAGGGTTCATTATCAGTGTATCGGCGTGTGCTGATGTACAATTGCCGCCCATGATCATCCATCCACCCGTTTTATATGATTCTCACAACAAGTTCAATGGGTATACGTACACACTGCTCACCTGGAAGTGTGCCAGAGAGAATAGTTGTATTTCCAAAGCATATTTTAGGCGCAAGTTAGCTAAGTCCATTTCGGTTCCTCCTACTTGTTCTACTTTGTGGAAATTGGTGGTAGGCCAAGCACGCTAGGAGACTTTTTTTTTGATTGGGAGAAGACAGATGCAGAAAGCCTTGTTGCGGCCTTGGCGGTGGGCACAATGTGGTTACTAAGGAGTGAGTCGAGACGCTGCGAAAAGTTCTGGTACGGGTTGCAGATCTTATATTCCGTCATACCCGCTAGGGCCTGGGGCGGCATACCCCAAACACCCATCGCTGGAACCCTCAAATGGTATTGCCGGAAAGCCCGAGGTGCGCAGCACACATCAAAGAGCTACATCTTGCTGCAAGGTTCAGTTCGGCTCAACAAATACTCTCGCTCAAACGGATAGCTACCCCGGAAGGTCCTCTGGTGGCACGCACCTCCAGGAACTCGCCGTAGAACAGCTCTGCCTCCTCGTTATCGCCGGACTCGATCCGTTGATCCTGTTGCGGCCATAGGTCAGCCGTGCCACTCGTGCTCGTGCGTGCAGGAAGCACACTTCGCAATATCTCGGCGGTCACGGCAGGAGTTGGCGGCTCAGCACGTGCTGCCAGCACGTAGTGTGAAAATGCACCAGCAGCGCGGCGGCAGCCCAGCATGCGTCCAGACAGCGAGTTAGATCCCCAAGGACTCTGATTGCCCAAGGGGGGCGGGTGCAATGCTGCATAAACTTTTACTTGTGCGAATGTCGCGGCCGGCTGCCGTATGACTCAACCCACAGGCCCCAGTCACTCCTCGTGTCGCTCCAAGCACTCGTACAATGCTCACCCACGTTCCCCGTGTACCAGGCAAGCCAGCTAGGTGGCCAAAACCGGTGGCAGGGGTGTAGGAGTGCAGGGGCCGAAGAGACTGGCAAGGGCGAGAGCAGGGCCCAGCAGAATCACACCATGACGCTGGCGAAGATGACTTTGATCGCATGCTCATTCAGGCTTCCGTCCATTACTCTGCAGTCGGTCAGAAATTGCTTGAACTCTGATAAGCTCATGGACCCTTGTCCCTGCACAGCGACCCGCGGCATTCGCACCAGCCTGTGAGCATCTAATTCTGACCTAGAGGTATGGCCGAGCATCAACGGTTGATGTGCATCGCACCTGAACCCCCTCTTCCATGGCATAGTTCTGGAAAATCAGCTGCAGCTGGTGCGAGTACTTCCGCAGCACACCCTGCTTGGCCCGTCCCCCTTCCTCCATCCTCAGGACCCGGTATCACAGAATCGAAGATGTTCGACCGGGGAATCCCCCCTTCCTTTGACCCCCTTCCTCGACTGCTGCTGCAGGGCATTCCCACCTGAATGGCCTGATCGTGGCTGATGAGCTCCCGGAATACAGCTGCGTTTTGGCGGTTGCAGTGCCTGCTCCCCAGGGCAGCTCCCCAGGTCACCGGACCCCTTCGCGAATCCTCTGAGAATCACTTCGATCAAACGAGGGCGGGCCGTGGATCCTTTGGTTGAGAACGCACCACCCGTGCCAAACTCATGACGGCTGGCCCTTGGATGGAAGTCATAATTCGCGGGTAAAAGGATCCTCCGGCCAAAATAGGCCCCCGGATGATCTCGATGCATGCACAGTAAGGGTGGGCAGAGGGCACGGCAAAGCGGTGGGCAGAGGGAGAAGGCGGAGCGTTTTGACAGAACTCGGTCATATCACTTTTGGAGAAGGGGGAAGGCAGGATTGGTGCGAACGCATGGATGCGAAGGTGGATGGAGGTATGCACGGTCTCCGAAAGGTTGGAGGTGAGAGAAGGTGAGAGGAGAGGAGGTGAGATGAGAGGAGAGAAGGTGAGCTGAGAGGAGGTGAGAGGAGGTGAGATGAGAGGAGGTGAGAGGAGGTGAGAGGAGGTGGAGGTGCGCACGGTCGGATGGCGAGGTCGATCAAGGTCTGCAGTCGGACGTGGAGGGGGGTGGGGGTGTCCCCGGAAAAGCGCTCCGGCGGCAAGCATTGCTGAGTCACCCTGATGCCCCAAGCAAGGCCACTCGCACCAAGGAAAGCCACCTCAGCTCCTGTACACGGCTTAACGACGTTCCCCACAGCAAGCCCAACACGTGGCGGATCAAGGATGCCCCGCCCCCCTCAGAGAGGAGCAGAGGGCTGATCTCGCGCGCAGCCTGAAATGTGCGCCGTGGGGAGTGGGGGGATAACCGGATCATAGACTCTGTGAACTCCTCGGGCACGAACTCCCTCTCCGAGTTGTTTCCGCTTGCCACCTGCGCGCCCGCAATGCCCGCGAGCGAGCCCCCTCTCTCGAAGCCGCGCTGGAGCCGGTGACGGCCGCAGGTACCGCAGGTGACGGTGCCCTCACCATGACCACCCAGGGGGGCGGACGTGCAGCTACGGAGATGGCACGGTGAAAGGAGGCAGCTGTAGAAGCAGCGCATGCTGGCTGACTGGGCGCTCCATGGAGGGAATGCTGAGGGCACCGGCAGTGGGTGCAAGCAAGATAACTGCAGGTTTGTGGGGGATCTGGGGCCGGGAGGGGTGTCTCAGGTGACCACCTGTTCCTCGTACAGCGCGCTTTATGTCATCGGGATCCGTGGGGTCCTGGTTGGCCTCACGGAGCTCCTCCCCCAAGCCCCTCCCAGCCCCCAGGAGCACTCAGCACACCCCCGCAGCTGGGGCCGCCACGGAGAGCAAAGCCCTCGTCAAAGCACATCAAGGATGTGTTGTACTTCACACACGGCGAGGGGAGAGCTGCGGATCGCAAGACGGGGCAGTACAATAGGAACTCATAATGGAGCGCATCGCTACATGTGGCGGGCTGCAGCAAAGCGTACTGAACACTGCGGCACCGGCTCTTGACAATGGCACCTGTGCTCGACTGAATTGCGAACCCATGTTTCAATTTTCTCAAATCGATTCAGTCCGAATGCCGGTACAACTGCGGAGAAGCCTGCGCCGTAGCGCAGTGCCCTGACAGACTGACCGCCGCCATGGCGCAAGGCCCGCGGCGCTGACCCAGAGCCTTGATGCAGGAGTCTCGCCATCAAAGTGACCGTCGGGGCTGGCAAGGCGGAGGGGTTGGGTCTGACCCGCTGGAAGATGGTGGCGAGGGATGACTGGGAGAGCTTAAGAAACTGGTTGATATTGGTGATCTGAGTCAATCCCTGTCCTTTGCCGCCCTTGAGTTTCTTCACAACCGGCCCTGGCACCCGCTCCCGTCACGCTGGCGTCAGATCTGTTTAATCTTCATCGGCTTTGAAAGTTCCTCCTCAACATTCACCTCGAAGACCAGAACATAGGCTCAATCCTGTGGTGCAGCTCAACATCACCCCATTGGATGAGCGATCCTGTGGTGCAGCTCAACATCACCCCATTGGATGAGCGATCCTGTGGTGCAGCTCAACATCACCCCATTGGCTGAGCGATCCTGTGGTGCAGCTCAACATCACCCCATTGATGAGCGATCATGTGGTGCAGCTCAACATGACCCCATTGGATGAGCGATCATGTGGTGCAGCTCAACATCACACCATTGGATGAACGATCCTGTGGTGCAGCTCAGCATCTCACCATCACCCCATTGGCCGAACGATCCTGTGTGCAGTTCAACATCACCTCATTGGATGAGTGAGGCGCGCGAGGCCCGTGTGGGATGATGCCATGCTAAAATGCTACTGACACACCGAAGCCGGTTAAGCCACTGGGGGAAGCGACCATGTGGATTCATGTGGTTGCTGGGTCCAGGCACGGAAATGGTGCAAAGGAAACCAAAGGGGAAACATGGCTGCGGCGCACACAGGCAGCCTCGCCGACCCTTCTCGCCCGAAGGCATCTCCCCGGGGGGGCGGGGCGCACACAGCATGCCCAGGAAATATCTTTGGCATGGATTGCTGACGGGGAAAATACAACCCAGACCGAGGCGAGCCTGCGCACACGAGGTGTATGCACTCACGCCTCACCCTACCTTTCTCATCCTTGTCCACATCGTTGGTCAGCTTCGCATCCTTCAGCACCGACCTGCGCGTGTCCACAATCCCGTGGCCCTCGCCTCACCTCTAAGCACGGCACTCCTGGCCCCGTGCGCCGCCGGAGTGGCCGGCTACACGGTGACGGCAGGCGCCTGCACGGTTGCTCAAACTTGAGCTCACACACTGAACGGCGTGAGGTCGGCCGACAAAAGCCAGCCCACCATTATCCCAGTGGATGTGACAAGCAAATCAAAGCAGGGCGGGGCTGTGACAAGATACCACCAACTCAAACATATTCCCAACCCACATGCAAAGCAGCATGGAACGATGATACGATGTGACCGATCATCGCCCAACAATAGTTGGTCCCAGGGTTACGGAGCAAGCGGACCCTGCTGGCATGCCCCCCAGTGGCTCACGGTCGATGGATGGGACCCGTTGGTCCATGGTTATGCCATGAATGCAGTCACACCACACAGCATGGATACCCCATGTCAAAAAATACAAACATGCAGGCACCTAAGTGCTCCCCACAAAAATCAAGGGAAAACACAGAAGGTGGACTTCACCACCCTTTGCCTCTCCTTGCAGCAAAGGCAGACGAATCCACCGAGCTCTCCAAGAGGCAGTGCCCGCCAGAATGGCACCACAGGGACAACCGCCTCCCAAAACCCACTTCCATCCGGCGGCTGTCCCTGTTCACAGCGATGCACCAGTACCTCACATCCGGGTCAAAGAACACAAGTCCCCCGGCATGTGTAATAACCATGAGCACTGTACACGGAGAGGGAGCAAGCGTCAGACGAATCCAAGACACTCCCAAATAGTGAGCCGCAGACGACTCCCCGACGCGCACAAAGAGGAAGCACCCGTCAGAAGGGTACCATAGGGACCACCACATCCCATCATCCAAAGCACTCCAGTGGCCGTCCCCGCTAACAACGAGAGGCCAGTACCCCATAACGTGGCTGTCGGTCACCAGTCCCCCGGCAGGTGAAAAAGCCCCAAGGCACTGGACATAAATAGAGCCAGCCGCAGAAGAATCCTCGACGCCCTCAAAGAGGCAGTACCCGTCAGAAGGGTACCACAGGGACCACCACATCCCATCATCCAAAGCACTCCAGTGGCCGTCCCCGCTAACAACGAGATGCCAGTACCCCATAACGTGGCTGTCGGTCACCAGTCCCCCGGCAGGTGAAAAAGCCCCAAGGCACTGGACATAAATAGAGCCAGCCGCAGAAGAATCCTCGACGCCCTCAAAGAGGCAGTACCCGTCAGAAGGGTACCACAGGGACCACCACATCCCATCATCCAAAGCACTCCAGTGGCCGTCCCCGCTAACAACGAGATGCCAGTACCCCATAATGTGGCTGTCGGTCACCAGTCCCCCGGCAGGTGAAAAAAAAAAACCCACACATACAGACACGTCGCGTGGGTACATAGTGCAGCTGGTCTTCTGTGGCTACGGGGTACCAAAGCAGTCGGCCCAAGGACAAGCACAGACACCTCTAAAGTCGCAGAGGGGCTTCGGTGGCCCAGTGAGGCTCAGGGAGCAAAGGGGTGGTCCTGCGCGTAGGCTTGGTGGTGGAGATATGGCTCGCGCAGCTCGGGGGGCAGGGAGGAACCTTCTGTGGATGCGTTGTGCCAAAGGAGTCGGTCCAAGGATAAGTACACACCTCTAAACAAATGCAAAGCAGCATGGACGGAGACCTGAGCTCGCACACACGCTCACACGCTCGCGAGCCGGAGCGCCATCTGTGACTACACCGGGCGCAAGCTTATTTCCAGCTGGTGGCGTAGCGCTGCCCTCGGACGTCACTGAGGAGGCACTTGGCAGGGGGGGGGGGGGGCTAAGGCCACACCTCCATCCTGTGAAGGTCATCAAATTCGGAGACCCTGAAGTCCCAGCGCTGGCATAATAGGAGAATACCTCCTTGAACAATTGCTTGTTATCCTGTCCGATGCATGCCCCCCTCACTCACCGCCCGATAGCATGCCCACTTATTTATTTACGTCCCCTCGCCAACTCATTGGCGGCCCTTTCATAGCTTGGGGCCTGCTCCCCACCGGGGCGCAACCCCGCGTCGCCCCCACAGGCCTGGAGATCGTTGTGGACGACGGGCAGCGCCGTGGAGAGATGACGCCCCGCGCTGTTTGCCCTTCCAGCGGGGAATGCGCTGCTCTCCAGGGGAGCGCCGCTCCTTCCGGAGAGGCGGACCACCTCACGTATGCCCTGGCTTGAGTGATGTGATGCATGAGTCGCCGGAAACCCTATTGCGTGTTTCTTGGTGAGGCGCGTCCGCGCAGTCCTAGACCGGGAGGCACGAGTCGTCGGATCATTGCCGGGTCAAAACATCCTCTGGAGCAGTGATTCCGACGAAACTGCCACTGCCAGATGCAGCTTGGGATCCGCAGTGTCTGAGGGTCAAGCTTGTGCCGCCGCACCTGCAGTGTTTGGTGGAGGGCCTGCAGCTCCGCCGCTTTGTCCCCGTCCGACAGTTGCTCTCTGTCCAGCACGTCGGTCATCTGCACCGGAAGCCCCGACTCCAGCCAATCCCCATAAATGGATCTTGGCCGTGGATTTTTGTCAAAAATCATAGATGAAAATCATAAATGGAGGAGCACCCTCCGAGCGCAGCCGCAGATTCTGCACAGAAACATTCCAGGACGCAACTTCCTGCCGGCGGGCCTGGCAGGGAGGGTGCGGCAGACGACCTCGAGCATTGATGCGGGAAGCGCATGCCTATTGGTCAACAGGATCAAATGTTCGCCCTGCAGGAATGAGCGGCGAGCTGGCGAGACTAGCCCGCAATGCGCATACTCCTGTGTGAGTTACAAGCACTCAGGGAGGGGGGCGCTCCAGGGAGCGCAGCACGGAGAGGGGAGAAGAGGAAGCGGGGAATGCAGCGAAGCAGCGTGCGCATTTTCCGATATCGGAGGGGCTCCCTGGAACTAAGGGTCACCCTGAGCTCCAGAAGGTGGACAGTCGTACACCCGGCTGCCCACCAAGAGCCTCACCTCAGTTTCCCGGGGCCTGGCTATTGTCGGAGTAACCGCATGCACCCGTCGCCTCACAAGGCGCTCTACTGTGCAAGGGTCGCATTCTCGCCGACTCAATCACCAATGGCACTGCATCCGCAATGGGCATTCCTCGACTGCTACTGCTGCCGCTATGGGAGATCCACGCCAATTCAAAATTCTGTGGGAGATCTAGGGCCGTTGATTCTCACGGCGGCTGCAGAGGAGTAGATCCGCACGTCGAAAAGTCAAATGCCGCGTTTCTGTACAGAAGCTGTGCTGGATACTCGCAAGTTCAGGGAGACCTCGCTACCAGCGGACGGGGCGCATGCTTCCTTCTTGCACTGTGTCGTGAGATGATGCTGATAGCCCCTAGCATCCTCGCAGCAATGCAAACCTCCGCATGGCCGGGCGCCCACTCAGCAGCCTTCAGATATGGTTGAGCCTTCTAAGAAGGCTCGACTCTCCATGGGGTGCGTCTCGGGGAGTTTGGCATATTCTTCATAGGGGGCTCGAGGGGGGACATAAGCGCAAAGGGGCTGTTGGAGCACCTTGGCCTTGTGGATGACCGTGTAGAGCTTGTACTCCTGCTCAGCAGCTGCATGGTTCCTCCTCCCATAAATTCCCACATCAATTCCGAAATATGCTTGTCCGATTGTACGCTGATAATTCGGCAAAGCGGAAACCGTAGCCAGGATATATTGCCAACAATATGGAGATTTGAAGATGCACGAGCGGGGCGGACAGGTGGTATGCTCTCTCATCACCACGCGCCGGAATCGGGCATAAAAAGGGAATAGTCCCGAGCGAATCAGTGTTCTGAGGGTGTTAGGGATTCAGTGATTTCAATCAGTCACAGCGGGCATCTCCGAGGCGCACCAGGGTCTCTGGGGACTTCCGGCTCGGCGCAGATTCGTGCCTGCAGAACATCCCAAGCTGACTCCAGGCCGCGCATCCAGTGCTTTTCCCAACGCCTGCGGCCCACCAATCACCGCAGGACAAATAAGGCTCCCCGCCACGCACGAAAGGGTCAGGAGTGCAGCTGAATGCCTTTCAATCTATTGCTGCCTGCGCAAAGCAGAAAAAATACATGTGCAACCTATCCACCAAAATGTCACCTCTCTGACGGCCTAAAACCACTCCGAGGCTTTCCGCCACAATGTCACCTCTCTGACGGCCTAAAACTGCTCCGAGGCTCTCCGCCACAATGTCACCTCTCTGACGGCCTAAAACCGCTCCGAGGCTTTCCGCCACAATGTCACCTCTCTGACGGCCTAAAACTTTTCGGCAATTCGTCATATTGTCAAACAAAACCCACTTTCTCTCCTGCTGGTGGTCCGCTGCTGGTGATCACTGGCTGCTCTGAAGGCCGGCGGAACCCGGCCGCGGCGGGGAGCAACGTTAGCAAAGTTCAATCAGGAATTACAACTGCAATATGTATTCAAGGTCAACTCAAAGACTGGTAAACCTACGAACATTGCATCAGACGCGGTCTTCCTCATATCAAAGAAGTTGCTTCACTTCCCATTAAAAGGGCTTTTCAACAGGGTGGTGCGCAATCTCCCAAACACAGGACAACTGCCCTCCGAAAGGGACGGCCGCACGGATGGCTTGTGCACAACGCGAGCCGCCGGAGCGCATGTCGCAAGGCTGAGGTCATAGCACGCTGGAAGGACCTACCGGTGGCCCTCGCGCACATACACCACACCCGTGGCGAGCTTATCCGACAACGCTGCGCCGCACTCCCCATGAGGCCCCAACCCCTTTAGTACTCGCCTGCATGCCAAATTCCCAACACGCCTCAACCTGCGCTCTGCATAGCGTAACCCCCCAAAAGCACGCGAGCCCATACGCCCATGCTCCATGCGTGAAGGTCGGTCATCGCATCGGCTGCAACACAGGCCACGGAGAAGCCGAAAACCCAAAACTCGTAGCACAGGGGGCGGTAGGGGTGCCCAAATAAAGTTGAGCCGTCCAATGTTTTTAGATCGGGAACATCGGAAGGTCCGAAGAGATTCCTGCGGAGCGACAAAGGAATGCATCGTATTTTGATCTCTGGAATCGTACATGGACTGTCGGGTTCGGAAAATTGCCACTGTTAAAAATAAACGGACCAGTTTAAGTTGCGCAGCTCTAGGGGGCGGCATATGCACAACCCCTTCAGCAACACACGGCGCACGGACCGACCCCTCTTCGTGCAAGTCAAGCGCCGGTTTGCCCCACCCACCGGTATATTCCTCCACGACCTCGCCTGCCGTCATTAATATGTCGTGGAAATCGGGAGGCAGAGTGTCTGGGCGCAATCCCCTCCCCCTCCGCCCTATCAGAAGCCCTCCTCACGCCACAGCTTGCGCCTGGCCGCGCTTGCCCCACAGGAGGGAAGCTGCCCGAGCAAAGCGTGGGGGGTACGAGCGCCTGGAGGGGAGCGCCCAAACATGTCTGGAGCAGGGATCAAGAGCTTGTGGAGCGGCAGTACCGCCACAAGAGCTGTCTTCACACAGCGTGATGGCTTTGTCAAGTTCGGGCCAGCGACTCTTAAGGGCCTCCATCTCGATGTGTGCCCTCTCCATCTCCATCTGTACCCCATCCGCCCCGAAGTGCCAATGAGAATCGCTGGTCACGGGAACTCCGCCGAGTGCGCAAGCGGCTGGAGGCGGGCAGCGTGGACTGTGGCGCCTGGGATGCGGCGCGTGGGGGCAGGATCACCTGGACGTCCATTGCACGGGACTGGCTGTTTGGGACGAAGCTTGGTCCGAGGGGGCACATGAAGAGGCGGCTGAGGTACGCCACATTGAGGTCCGCTTCGCCCTGCGAGCCGCCCCCGCAGCCACTTCAAAGGCCTCAGCAAAGGAAGGAAAGGTGGGCTAGGGGGTCCAAGGTGAAGGCAATAGGGTTACAGACGGTTGCGCAGGGGCGTGAAGCCGTCTTCCCAGTCCAGAGCACGCGCCAAGTCGCACACGCGGTTGAGAACTGAGAACTTCTGTGGATTCAGATTCTCGGGGGGGTGCCACCTTGATGATGCTCTCCAGGGTGGTCAGGCCCTGCACCGGCGGGTCTAGTTGCATCGCTGCGCGGCACATCTTCTGGTATCGGTTCCCCGGATCCAGCGTCTGGATGGCCTCCCCCGAGAACTCAAAGGCTCCCTCACACATCCAACGAGGACAAACGGCTTCTCAGACAATTTGTGTGTAGCCCACCATACACACGGGGCGAAGAAGTGGCGGCCAATTACCAGGGGGGGGAGCGGGGAGTTGAGAATATGAGAGCAAGCTGCCGTGTGAGTGCAAGAGAAGATCGCGGCGGGGGCGGGGCAGGGGATGTGAGGGATAGGCGGGAATGGCTTCGATTGATGCATCAACTGGGTCGCCTCCTTGAAGTATGGGCCGTAGAGGGGAAGGCCAACGGCTCACCCCGAGACCAGCGTCGGTCTTGGCAGGCACCAGGGAGCTCATGATGCTGCAGAAGACGCCACAGTCCGCCAGATCGTGGTGGAAGTTGCTCAGCTCGTACCCGGGCTTCACTGCGCGCGTGCGGAGGTTGGCCCAGCGCAGCAGGATGTCGTCTACGTGCAAGTGGCGCAGCTCGTGGTCAGCCCGCACGAGGTCTTCCAGGCTCCAGGCCTCCACGTAGTGCAGGTGGCAGTGCTTCGCCGTGAGGTGCCCCACCTCCTTGCGCACCTCTTGCTCCACCTCATCGGGTTGGAACCGGAGCTCCTCCTTGTCCGCCTCTGTGAGATGCTCCTGCACCAGCGCTTTGCTACTCTCTGTGGTAAAGCCAAGATCCGCCTGTGCCTCCGCCGCCACGGCCAGCTCACAGCGAGGGCACCAGTTCCACTTACAGAGCGCAGAAACATCCGCCTTGAGAGAGGAAAGAGAACCCGAGGTCTCCATGGCCACCATGAGCCTTGTCCCGGGCCGCATGCAGCTGAAAGGGTGCGTGAGACGGTGCGTGATCATGCCGCTATTGATGCCGAAATGCGGATCCTTCGAAAGCAAAGGCAGGCACGGAAGTGCTCCCCGCCAACAACAAGGGACGGCGCGGAGTCAAAGGTGCCACGGCCCACCCCCTCTCCTTGCGACAAACATCTAAAGCAGACCACTTCTCCACGGTGCCCAGCAAATGGGTTCCACTGAGCTGAGCACTCCACCTCTCCTCGCAGTTAAAGCAGACTAGTCCGCTCCATTTTCCAAGAGGCAGTTCCCGCCAGAAAGGTGGCATCCGTGGGCTTCTTCGGTGAGAGGTTGTATTACATCACGGTTGACTTGGTCAAAAGCAACTTGCAAAGTGCACAACCAGCAAGGTGAAAGGTCCACACCCATGTTAGCGCTCAGCGCAATATTCTTTGATAGATTGTTTAACAGTCCCCATTTGATCTCCTGAAACTCCTTGTCCCGCCACACACTCATAGCTGCCTGAAACTCCTTGGCCCGCCACACACTCATAGCTGCCTGAAACCGTGCTAATCTGTCGGAACTTGAGAAAACATTGCTCTTTGATAGCTTGCACACCTCGTTGCGCCTTATCAACAATGATTGTGGTCGGAGTTCCAGCCGCTTGCCCGTCCGCCCCGTTGTGGTGAATCACGCACCTGACGTTACGACGATTTGGCACAACTTTGTTCGAGCGCACGGGCAACCGGCTGGAATTCCGACCACGTTTTTTTTTGTCGACAAGCATGGACCCCCCAAAAAACATACCGACCTTCGATTCCCTGTAGGTGCCAGACTACTCAATACGCGAGTGGGCGTAGCGTGCAGCCCTCACCGCGCCCCCTGATGCCCGTGCCTCGGTGTTGTCTGCACCGTCCACGCCCTCCTGCGGCGCTTCCGCGTCGTCCGCTTGCTTGTCTGCAGTCGGCGCCGGGGCGGTCGGCGGGGGCGCGGTGAGGCCCTGCATGCGGCGCTTGTGCTGCTGGTTGCCGCGGTTGCGCTTGGCCGTGTCCAGGTGTAGCTTGCGGAGTCCGGCCTCCTTGCTGACCTCCCCGGTGGCCAGCTCCATCATGCGGTGCACCGACGGCATCAGCTCGGTAATCTCCGCTATGGAAGTCACCGGGGCGTGCAGCGCTGCCTTGCCCACGCGCCTCGCCAGCAGCGCCGCGCCTTCCGCTCGCTTCTGCACACCACAACAGAGCCAGTCCCTCACATCCGCCCGAGCCTCTTTCACGCGCTGAGTGGTGCTGCACCGCCATGGGGAGTGCGGGCCAGGGGAGTTCTGAAGTCGAGTCATGTTTTGTAAAAGAGCTGAGAAATATAGTCACGATGAGAATGCGTCCAATTCCATCGTGTAGCATCGGCGCACTGCACGGGTATGCCAGCGCAGTGTTGGGACCAGCGCGCCCATGCGCCGGCGCTACTGTTCTGCTGGCACAGGTGCGCCGGGGAGCAAATGATGACTCGCTGACTCGCTGGCACAGGTGCGCCGGGGAGCAAATGATGACTCGCTGGCACAGGTGCGCCGGGGAGCAAATGATGACTCGCTGGCACAGGTGCGCCGGGGAGCAAATGATGACTCGCTGAGCTCGTGAGATGCACGCCTAGCATACGGAGCCCTCATTTGCATCACGAGTCTCACAGAACAACACACCGGCCGCATTATTGCACACAGGCCGTTTCAAACCCCAAAGTTCATATTTCGTGGACAGAGTCGAAACCAAGGAAAATATGGAATACTGGTGCGGCCGTGGGTATAAAGCACCGCTCCACTGGGGTACCATTCGGCCACACTCAGGAGCGGCCTGCATGACACGGTGCCACTCAGGAGCGGCCTCCTGTGATAAGTGAAAAGTCTGAATACACTTCCTCCTGGTATGCCATGAAATGACACTTCCTCCTGATATGCCATGAAATGACACTTCCTCCTGGTATGCCATGAAATGACACTTCCTCCTGATATGCCATGCAATGACACTTCCTCTGGTATGTCATGAAATGACACTTCCTCCTGGTATGTCATGAAATGACACTTCCCTCCTGGTATGCCATGAAATGACACTTCCTCTGGTATGCCATGCAATGACACTTCCTCCTGGTATGCCATGAAATGACACTTCCTCCTGGTATGCCATGAAATGACACTTCCTCCTGGTATGTCATGAAATGACACTTCCTCCTGGTATGTCATGAAATGACACTTCCTCCTGGTATGCCATGAAATGACACTTCCTCTTGGTATGCCATAAATGACACTTCCTCCTGGTATGCCATAAATGACACTTCCTCCTGGTATGTCATGAAATGACACTTCCTCCTGGTATGCCATGAAATGACACTTCCTCCTGGTATGCCATGAAATGACACTTCCTCCTGGTATGTCATGAAATGACACTTCCTCCTGGTATGCCATGCAATGACACTTCCTCCTGGTATGCCATGAAATGACACTTCCTCCTGGTATGTCATGAAATGACACTTCCTCCTGGTATGCCATGAAATGACACTTCCTCCTTGCACACATAGTCGCATGTGCTTCGTCGGGAGTCGTACAGTCAAAACTTAACTCGGCGCAAAATGCGTTCTCGCCCGTGTTACTTTACCAAACAGATCCAAAAGCGGGCCCCGCATTTGACACCCAGACAAATATCGACCGCGCCTCCTGCAGGCGCCCGTGCAGCTATCCGATTTGCACTTCCTCGCCCAGGATTCTGTCACACATACTGATGCCTGAGTACAGGTGAGGTGGCAAAATGTGGAAGCACTCCATCTACTACCCGTGTGCTGTCGGAGGCTACTGTTGAGCCATCTCGTTCACGCGGGCAGCTCAGTCAGTCGCCTGCTCCTCTCCCAGGAGGAAGCACGCTCGTACTCAACAGCTGATGCAGGCGGGTCGAAGAATGTAACTCCATTTGAGCTGTTGGCACTGTTTAACCGGATGTGCTACACGGAGCGCCGTGCAGTGCCACGCATCACAGGCGTGCACAGCACGATGCAGCACGGTGCAGCGCAGCGGATAAAAGATAGTCTTGAAATGTATCATTCTTCGTGTGGTTTGCAGTACACGATTTGCAGGGTGTAGGGCCCCCGCGCACCCCAAGAGACCCTTTAGCGCGCGCAGAGGGCGGAGGGCGCGCCTGCGTTGCCGCGAGGGTCTCCTCCAAGACCTTGATGCGCGCCAGGGCGATGTTGAGCTCCCCCGTAGGCACCCCGTCATTCTTGGTCCTCCTGATCTGCTCCTTCAGCCGCTTGTTCTCCGACACCAAGGCCTTCGTCCGCGTCACCTCCTCTTGAAGTGCTTTATTCTCCTGCAAGGCCCCCCTGCGGCTGAGGTCCGTCCATGTGAAGTGCTTTATTCTCCTGCAAGGCCCCCCTGCGGCTGAGGTCCGTCCATGCGACGTGGTCTTTATTCTCCTGCAAGGCCCCCTGCGGCTGAGGTCCGTCCATGTGAAGTGCTTTATTCTCCTGCAAGGCCCCCTGCGGCTGAGGTCCGTCCATGCGACGTGCTTTATTCTCCTGCAAGGCCCCCTGCGGCTGAGGTCCGTCCATGCGAAGTGCTTTATTCTCCTGCAAGGGCCCCCTGCGGCTGAGGTCCAGTCCATGTGAAGTGCTTTATTCTCCTGCAAGGCCCCCCTGCGGCTGAGGTCCGTCCATGTGAAGTGCTTTATTCTCCTGCAAGGGCCCCCTGCGGCTGAGGTCTGACATACTGGCAAACCCACCAGTCCATCTCGACTCTCTGCCCTTCTGGCACGCGCGCACGGCACAGCCTACCTTAGGGGACGGCGGCAAGCACAAGCTGCACCGAGGGGGTGCCACAAGTGTGCTTGCATGCACTGCAGCGCCAGGTGACACCTGGACGACAAAGTGGAATTGCACATCGGCAACACCCAAACTCCGGCCTTACGGCTTCGCCTTCTGGGACGGTGCAGGCCGCGGCCGAGGCCGCTGCATTCTCAATTTGGGAGCGTGGATCTTCCGCAGGAATCCATTTTGGGAACGTGGATCCTTTGCAAACGGTCGCCTTCCCAACCGGACGGTGGATGCGTCGGCTGCGCCGGCTGCGGTCCGCACGGACCTGCCTCCGGCGGCGTGGCACAGGCGGTCATGCGGCATGACGGCACGCTCGGAGCAGCGCCTGCCGGGGGCGGGAGGCCACAGACCTGGCGAAGAGTGGCGTTGTGACCCTCCAGCTTCTCCAGGGTGTCGTTGAGGTCGTCCTCTTTGGCACTCTTCCAGACCTCCTTCCAGCGCTCAAACATCGCCGCCATGCTGCCTTGCTTGTTGAATAGCTTCTTAAGGAACCGGTTCACCTGCTCCTTGTTCTGCTTCTCCAGCTGGTGCACCTCCCTGCAGCCGGCCCTCCGCCCTAGCATGGCTCGGCGCAAATGTCCAAAACACCAAAGGGCTGTTGCCAGAGGAAAAAACGAGGCGTGCCATGCTCACATGGCCTCGCCTCAAATGGCCTCGCCGAGAGATCAGGAACATCACGCGCTCCCCCTAATGTCCTGGAGCGCGACACCGCCTCGATGCAGGGACAAGGACGATCGCCGAGACCGCGAAGAGGTGTCCCTTGAATCCCAGCAGCACCGCCGGTGAGCGGCGAGCTTCACGGACACGTCCATAATGCGCCAGGTGCCATCTCATGTCAAGTGGTGTGGCACGGCATGTGGCCACGTCGCACTGCGAGGGCTCCGGCGGGAACGCACTTCCACCGGGAGAAGACGGCCGCCCCAATCATCCAAGCCATGTTCCTCATTTGCTGCGCTCCGCGTCACCCGCCAGCTCCGCCCCGCCCTCCCCCGTCAGCCACACACCAGAGCACTGGTCGCACCCTTTGGTCAGTCACTGCTGCGATGCCGCGAGCCGCCACGCCGCTTGCAGAAGCGGGCCCGCTGCCCGCACGTCGCCACCGCACGCGTGCGAAAACCAATGCCGGATCGAATGCCGGGCGGCACCAGGCGGCGCAGGTTGACAATCCGGAGCGCCCAAGGACAGTGCAGGCACTCTTGCCAAAGCAGACGCGGACTTTCATGCAAAGGCAGTGTGTGAAACATTTTGAGGTCAACCTACAGCACTACTCCCAGTCTTACCCCCTCCCAGCCCCCCACCTTATCTTTGGAGTTCGATGCCATGCCATCGATTGCCTCCTGTCGCTCCATTCTGGCCTCCACGTCCAATAAAGTCCTGCCATTGCCCATGTCCCCCCTGCCACCTGTCCCTGACATATGCCAACTGCACACCCGCGGCAAGTTCGCATGCGCGACTGTGATACCCCCACGAGGGCCATCGCCGGCACTACCCCGATGCCATTCCCGAGGGGTGAGGAGAGCCGAGCCGTGGCGGTCACGCAGCTGCCGGGGTTACATACCGAGTGAGATGCTCGACGTGCTGTTTCTCCACAGCCACTTGCGAGAAGAAGGGCCGGCTCTTGAGGAAGAGGTCCGGGCCCACAATCGTGCTGCCGGCGCGTATCCTCTCAAATTCCTGCCCAAAACACCCTCACACAACCGTGTGAACTTACCCACAGAAATACAGCTCACCACAATACAGCCCCCCCTCACACTGAACGGCATGCGATCCGCCGACAAAAGCCAGCCCACCATCATCCCAGTGGAGTGAGAAGCATTCGGGAACAGGGCTGGGCCGTGGCAAGATACGGTTCGCTTCGACACATCCCAAACCAAGCGCAAAGTGAACCCATCACAAACATGAATCACAGCCGGAAATGTGGGGTAGCTGTAAGCTCATCCAGCTTTGCACCGCAAGTCCGTCATGGAAATATTCCATTCCGGTGCTCAAGCCCAGGCAAGCTAAAGGTTTCAAACCATACAGGGGATCCCCAGCTGCGGTGCACTCTCCACCAAGGTCTCCCCTACACCCATATCCAGCTCCAGCCCCAGTGGAAGTCGGCACGGTCATTGCAACAAAGGTGTGACTCGCGTGCAGGGGCAGCGGCGAGAGCGTGGCCTCGCACGTGGCACAGACATCCCCAAATGGTCACAATACGTGTGGAAAATGGGGCGGGAAGCGTTGGCAATGCGCACTGGGATTGGCCACAAAGAGGCATGAACTATTTGATTAGGCTGGAACAGATTTAGCGGGGAGGCTACGTCAGTTGCTTTATCAGTAGTTCTGGATGGACGTTCGCCACCCTTCGAATTGTCACACGCGCAGATGCCACCTGAAACGCAATGCACGGCACGTATGCGCCAGGTGGAAATCTGGCAGGGCGAGGATGCGCCCCGTTCGGCGCCGCACCTGGTTGGGGTCGTAGTACACTGAGGCCAGCAGCTCATTTTTTATAGTGGTCCACAGCCGTGAAGTGGGGTCCACCAGTGCGTTCATCGCCAGCATGCACATCGCCGTGCGCATCCTGCGGCACCCCACATCCACGCCCTCGGAGCCTTGCACAGCCTGCGCATGAGCTGATGCCTGGGAGCGCCCTCCAGGCGCCATACCACCGGTGTGCCCTGTTCCAGGGAATCCATATTTCAGGGGTGGAATCATGTGATTGGCCAGGGAATCCATATTCCAGGGGTGAAATCGTGTGATTGGCCAGGGAATCCATATTCCAGGGGTGGAATCATGTGATTGGCCAGGGAATCCATATTCCAGGGGTGGAATTATGCGTTTGGCCAGGGAATCCATATTCCAGGGTGGAATCATGACAACCAGGGAATCATATTCAGGGGTGGAATCATGTGATTAGCCAGGGAATCCATATTCAGGGGTGAAATCGTGTGATTGGCCAGGAATCCATATTCCAGGGTGAAATCGTGTGATTGTGGGAATCCATATTTCAGGGGTGGAATCATGTGATTGGCCAGGGAATCCATATTCCAGGGGTGGAATCATGTGATTGGATAGGGAATCCGCCTTGAATTGGCACAGCGCCAACCATACCACAGGTGCACCGCATCAGATGGGCAGGGGGGGCGGATGGGAGGAAGAGCGGACCTCGCATCCGGTTTTCACTAAACACGAGAAAGCGAGAAGCCCTGAAACTGAACAAGGCAGAGCACTGAGAGAGCTTGGAGCGAATCGGGTGGGAGCGTGCAGGATATTGGTGCATCGGGCCGATGTCCCGCAAGGGTGATGCCGTCTCTCCCTGTGGAGCCCTCGCGGCACACACCTCATGGGCAGCACCGGCTATCGAGGAGCACCTGTTGGGCACAATATCCATGCCCGCCACCTGGCGAAAGCCCTCCTCAAGCTTCGTCTCCAAATACACAGATCGGCTGGTAAAGTCCGCACGGAGGTCAATGCCGTCAACCCAGCCCTGCGAGCGCCAGCTTGCCACATCTCAGCCGCAGGCACCCAGCTTGCCACATCCCAGTCGCAGGCACCCAGCTTGCCACATCTCAGCCGCAGGCATCCAGCTTGCCACATCTCAGCCGCAGGCGTCCAGCTTGCCACATCTCAGCCGCAGGCACCCAGCTTGCCACGTGCCTTCGCCTGCCACCCACGCCACATGGAAGCATCACCTGCAGCAGCATCTGGGCAGTGGCCCCGGAAGCATCGTCCCCCAACTCACTGTCCATGGCGACGTCAACCAGGGGGTGCCGTAGCCCGAGCGGCGTGGTCTCCCGAACCTCGTGGCGCTTCCTTTGCGTATCGGAGCGCGCCTGCAGCCCGTCCCGGCGCCCTCCACCACCATCACATACGCCGCACAAATCCTGGCCATAAGGTATGCGACCGCAGAGAGATAATGAACGGAGGGAGGAGGGGCGAAAGATATGCGACCGCAGAGGGGAAATGAATGGAGGGAGATGCGCCACACACCCGGGAAGGCTGCCAGCGCCGCGTCACACTCCCGGGAGGGCTGCCAGCGCCGCGTCACACTCCCGGGAAGGCTGCCAGCTTCGCATCACACACCCGGGAAGGCTGCCAGCGTCGCGTCACACTCCCGGGAAGGCTGCCAGCGCCGCGTCACACTCCCGGGAAGGCTGCCAGCGCCGCGTCACACTCCCGGGAAGGCTGCCAGCGCTGCGTCACACTCCCGGGAAGGCTGCCACCGTCGCGTCGCACTCCCGGGAAGGCTGCCAGCGC
Organism: Cymbomonas tetramitiformis; assembly: GCA_001247695.2. Classification (NCBI taxonomy): domain Eukaryota; kingdom Viridiplantae; phylum Chlorophyta; class Pyramimonadophyceae; order Pyramimonadales; family Pyramimonadaceae; genus Cymbomonas; species Cymbomonas tetramitiformis. The sequence goes on from LGRX02012326.1 coordinate 29,496, forward strand.
CGCGTCACACTCCCGGGAAGGCTGCCAGCGTCGCGTCACACTCCCGGGAAGGCTGCCAGCGTCGCGTCACACTCCCGGGAAGGCTGCCAGCGCCGCGTCCACACTCCCGGGAAGGCTGCCAGGCGTCGCGCCTCCCGGGAAGGCTGCCAGCGTCGCGTCCACCTCCCGGGAAGGCTGCCAGCGCCCGTCACACTCCCAGGAAGGTATGGCCGCCCGTCACACTCCAGGGAAGGCTGCCAACGTCAGCGTTGCACTCCGGGAAGGCTGCCAGCGCCCGATCCCCAATCCCGGGAAGGCTGCCAGCGCTACGTCACACACCCGGGAAGGCTGCCAGCGCCGTCCACCCAGGAAGGCTGCCAGCTGCGTCACACACACCGGGAAGGCTGCCAGCGCCCAGTCAAACTCTCGGGAAGGCTGCCAGCGCCGCGTCCACCTCCAGGAGGCTGCCAGCGCCGCGATCACACTCCAGGCTGCCAGCCCGTCACACTCCCGGGAAGGCTGCCAGCTCGTCACACACCGGGAAGGCTGCCAGCGCCGCGATCACACACCAGGAAGGCTGCCAGCGCCGCGTCACACTCCCGGGAAGGCTGCCAGCTTCGCGTCACACTCCCGGGAAGGCTGCCAGCGCTGCGTCACACACCCGGGAAGGCTGCCAGCGCCGCGTCACACACCCGGGAAGGCTGCCAGCGCCGCGTCACACACCCGGGAAGGCTGCCAGCGTCGCGTCACACTCCCGGGAAGGCTGCCAGCGCCGCGTCACACTCCCGGGAGGGCTGCCAGCGCCGCGTCACACTCCCGGGAAGGCTGCCAGCTTCGCATCACACACCCGGGAAGGCTGCCAGCGTCGCGTCACACTCCCGGGAAGGCTGCCAGCGCCACGTCACACTCCCGGGAGGGCTGCCAGCGCCGCGTCACACTCCCGGGAAGGCTGCCAGCTTCGCGTCACACTCCCGGGAAGGCTGCCAGCGCTGCGTCACACACCCGGGAAGGCTGCCAGCGCCGCGTCACACACCCGGGAAGGCTGCCAGCGCCGCGTCACACACCCGGGAAGGCTGCCAGCGTCGCGTCACACTCCCGGGAAGGCTGCCAGCGCCGCGTCACACTCCCGGGAGGGCTGCCAGCGCCGCGTCACACTCCCGGGAAGGCTGCCAGCTTCGCATCACACACCCGGGAAGGCTGCCAGCGTCGCGTCACACTCCCGGGAAGGCTGCCAGCGCCACGTCACACTCCCGGGAGGGCTGCCAGCGCCGCGTCACACTCCCGGGAAGGCTGCCAGCTTCGCATCACACACCCGGGAAGGCTGCCAGCGTCGCGTCACACTCCCGGGAGGGCTGCCAGCGCCGCGCCACACTCCCGGGAGGGCTGCCAGCGCCGCGTCACACTCCCGGGAAGGCTGCCAGCGCCGCGTCACACTCCCGGGAAGGCTGCCAGCGCCGCGTCACACACCCGGGAAGGCTGCCAGCGTCGCGTCACACTCCCGGGAAGGCTGCCAGCGTCGCGTCGCACTCCCGGGAAGGCTGCCAGCGCCACGTCACACTCCCGGGAGGCTGCCAGCGCCGGCGTCACACTCCCGGGAAGGCTGCCAGCGCCGCGTCTCACTCCCGGGAGGCTGCCAGCGCCGCGTCACACACCCAGGAAGGCTGCCAGCGCCGCGTCACACCAGGAAGGCTGCCAGCGCCACGTCACACTACCGGGAAGGCTGCCAGCGCCGCGTCACACACCCGGGAAGGCTGCCAGCGCCGCGTCACGTACCCGGGAGGGCTCCCAGCGCCACGTCACACACCCGGGAAGGCTGCCAGCGCCGCGTCACACTCCCGGGAAGGCTGCCAGCGTCGCGTCACACACCCGGGAGCGCGCATGGAACTGCATGAGCGTCGATGGGGTGAGAGGTGAGGCCTCTTGTGGCAATCGCTTCTCCCGTGGCAGAAGCGCGGGTGCTCGCCTTGTTCTTGGGCGTCCGCCACAGCCTCCTGTGGGGGCCGAAAGCCTCCGAGCGGTCCCCTGCCCCACCCGCAAGCCGTCAGCCCGTCACCTCACCCACCACCGTGCGCACAGTGCTCACAGCAGGCATCCGCACGCGTCCGGAATGTCGCAGCATCTCGATGCGTGCCGCTCGGGTCACAATTGGCACCATGAGACCTCATGAGATGACGGGACGATAGCCTTCTCCCGCCAAAGCGCTCACCATTTAAGCTCGATGCTGTGAAAGCCTTGGCGTCCCTCTTCATCCGGTCAGGCCTCTGACCCCTGTGGCACGCATAGACCGCCGTTGCATCGCATCGGTTCGATGATGTGCAGTGCTTGAGCTGCAATAACAGATACTATGCAGCACCCCCTCTGATAAAGGATGCAGCACCCCCTCCCATATTCCCACACGCCTCCCCCTCCCACATGCCCACAAGCACTCCCCCTTCCACATCCCCACACGCCTCCCCCTCCCACATGCCCACACTCCTCCCTCCCACATTCCCACAAGCACTCCCCTCCCACATTCCCACACGCACTCCCCCCTCCCGCACAGGTACCAAAGTCCCCAATGAGCACCCGTTCCTCACAGGGATTCTGGTACCTGCAGGCTCACCATCCATCCGCTCAGTGCGCCGGCTGTGCTAGGAGCAAACGAGTTCACAGGATGATGCATGTGGGCACCAGGTGCGCGCATCTGCGGCCGCTCACCGCTTCAAGGATGACAGCTGCATGGGGATGCCCTTGCCGTTCTTCCTGTGCGCGGCGCTCCCGAGACCGCCGTCAGCCGCCATCGCGCATCACCTCGCACGGCACGCTGTGGCGCCCCCGAGGGCTCGCAGCGCACAAAGCGCGCCCGGCCTGCCAGCTGTGTAAAGGGGATAAGTTTACGTAAAAATCGATAACTACACAAAGTCTTTGCCGATTTATATAGCCAAAGCGAAGGAGCATTGCATCACAAATAGCCTCTCTTCCAACCCGAGGCGCCCAAGCATCTCAGCGCATGGCACACCTTTTCAACCCGAGGTACTTCACCGGGTCGGTTGTCTCCAGCAAGGCTGGCCCCCTGCGCTCGCATGTTCCCCGGCGGTCACAAAGACGTCACCAGGATGCGTCCGATCGGCAGGTGGGCGTTGAATACACAACCACCTCGAGATGGTCTAATATGTATGATTCTTTTACGTGAAACAGGCATTTCGAGACGCGCACAGCACGCAGCGCGGTATCACTACCACCTGGCGAGTGTCCGCAGCCCCCGCGTAGAGACTCACAGCTCCAGGCGGCAGATGCCCTCCTTCCGCTGGCTTTGGCCAGGAACATATTGCCCTCAAAGTCTTTGACATCGGCCCCTCTCTGAGTGCGAGTCGTCGGCCCAAGCCCCTGCAGTCATAGAGGAAGCTAACCAGCGCGGTCATGCACGGGCATCCGCCATGAGGCGCACCTTGGCACGGGCTCCAGCTTAGGCACAGTGGAATAAGGCATCGGGTCCAGGAGCTTCCTGCGAGGCTGAGAGGACACGGAGCACCTCCCGACAGGGACCACGTGAGCTTGCCCCACGGCAGGTCGTCGGACCGAGTGGGTAAACCGAGGCAAAACTCAAGAATATAACACCGGCGAACAGATTTGGGGTCACACAGGCACCAGACCTCTAAGCGTGTGCCACTGCGCCCGAGCTCTAAGCGCGTGCCACTGCGCCCGAGCTCCAAGCGCGTGCCACTGCGCCCGAGCTCCAAGCGCGTGCAACTGCGCCCGACCTCCAATCGCGTGCCACTGCGCCCGAGCTCCAAGCGCGTGCCACTGCGCGCGAGCTCCAAGCGCGTGCCACTGCGCCCGGGCTCCAAGCGTGTGCCACTGCGCCCGGGCTCCAAGCGCGTGCCACTGCGCGCGAGCTCCAAGCGCATGCCCCTGCGCCCGACCTCCAAGCGCGTGTGCCACTGCGCGCGAGCTCCAAGCGCGTGCGACTGCGCGCGAGCTCCAAGCGCGTGCCACCGCGCCCGAGCTCCAAGCGTGTGACTGCGCCCGAGCTCCAATCGCGTGCGACTGCGCCCGAGCTCCAAGCGTGTGCCACTGCGCCCGAGCTCCAAGCGCGTGTGACTGCGCCCGAGCTCCAAGCGTGTGTCACTGCGCCCGAGCTCCAAGCGCGCGTGCCACTGCGCCCGGGCTCCAAGCGCGTGCCACTGCGCCCGAGCTCCAAGCGCGTGCCACTGCGCCCGAGCTCCAAGCGTGTGCCACTGCGCCCGAGCTCCAAGCGCGTGTGACTGCGCCCGAGCTCCAAGCGCGTGCCACTGCGCCCGACCTCCAAGCGCGTGCCACTGCGCCGGAGGCACTGGTCAGGCAGGCAGGGCACGCTCGACAAGTAGGTTCGTGCAACGACCGCCATTGGTGAGAACTCGCACAGCTCAAATGTGCGCAGGCGAAGGGGTGCGCGACAGCAGGCACAGGGGCGCAGGGAGTTGTCAAATGTGCGCAGGCGAAGGGGTGCGCGACAGCAGGCACAGGGGCGCAGGGAGTTGTCAAATGTGCGGAGGCGACAGGGTGCGCGACAGCAGGCACAGAGGCGCAGAGAGTTGTCTAATGTGCGCAGGCGAAGGGGTGCGCGACAGCAGGCACAGAGGCGCAGGGAGTTATCGAGACGCTATGGATGGAAGGAGGACGAACCACTGGCTTGGCGCCTATATGCAGCCCGGAGTCTGCTTCTGGAGGCGCATCCTCGGCCGGCCTCTGAGGGTTCCGCGGGGTCCCAACCGGTCAGCAGCGGGAGCAGCGGGCCACCACCGGACAAATGACACAGGGCAATGCCAGCAACAGAGTCAGAGCGACGCCAGTTGCCTTCTTGCAACTTGCTTGATGCTGCTGCATCCGCCTCGCGACGGCCCTCCTACTGACGCAAGCGCATCGCCACTTCCCTATCCTATACAACCGCCTCGACGATCCACTGTTACTTTCGCATCCATCCGCCTCGCCGATTCCCTGTTGCTGACACGCGCGCCTCGCCACTTTCTTGTTACTTACGCCTCGCCTCTTCCCTGATGCTGACGCACATGCCTCGCCACTTTCTTGTTGCTTACGCCTCGCCTCTTGCTGTTGCTGACGCGCGCCTCGCCACTTTCTTGTTACTTACGCCTCGCCTCTTCCCTGTTGCTGACGCTAGCGCCTCGCCACTTCCCTTGTTGCTTACGCATCCATCCATCTGCCTCGCCTCTTCCCTTGTTGCTTACGCATTCATCCGCCTCGCCTCTTCTCAAATGCTGACACAAGCGCCTCGCCAATTCCCTGGTGCTGAAGCATCCAACTTTCTCGCCTCTTCCCTGATGCTGACGCGCGCGCCTCGACAAATCCCTGTTGCTAATGCATCCATCCGCCTCGCCTCTGCTCGCTCTTATAGCATCTGTCTCACCATGGCCCTGCTCCTAACGCAATCGCCTCGCCAGAGGTGGGTAAGAGTCGGCGGCGACAAAAGCTGATATGCGGACACACTGCTTTCACTCCTAGTTGATACCACTATGAGAAAGCGAGGTGATTGAAAGTGCAGCGTTTGGTTTCAAAAGCTCGACCGCGCAGCTGGAGTTCACTCGCAGCGTGACAGTGGTGTGACGCTCCCGACGAGAGAGTCAACGCAGCACTTCCGGTGACACGGTAAGTCCGAACAGGATTTGCTTATATTGACAAGAAACGTATGGACGCGCGAAAAACTTGCAGTGACGACTGAGTGTGAAGGCTCCGTGAGGCATTTTGGCTCGCGCGCGGCATGAGAATGTGACCTCGAATTTCCGCAGGTAGGAACCTGGGCGCCATTGAAAGATTATGCTTCAGACGAACGCTGATAGTTTTCAGCCGTCAGCCAACGTTCAGAGGATCGCGTTTCCTACAAGCGCTCAGGGAAACCTGAACATCACGCTTGAAACCCTGCCCGAAATCTACCCCAACCATCTGAGGCAGGGAGACAAGTAGATGGTGCTCGAAAAATAGTACATAAGATATGTTTCAAGCTTGTGCCGTGCGCATTGCTGCTGAGAATATCTCACAGGCCCGAAAAGAAGCAGCTATCATTTCTCCCCAAAGCCTATTCTGAGAATCTTCCCACAGGAGCACGGCGCGCATCTTTGCAGTAACGCAATGAGAGGTTGCAGAAGGAGGGAAAAGAAGCCGGACCTGATTCCGATATTCTTGCATGCTTGAAACCCGCTCGAAATCCGATTTTCTTTACCAGAACGGTGTGTTGTGAAAGTACTGTTTCATTGGTCGGCTCTTGTTTAGCTCGAGAAAAAATGTACGTTACGTTGAGAATTTCCAAGTATTTTATTTATTTATTTTTTTGTCTTGAGTTCGGCAGACAGTTAGTTAAAGCAGCGAAGGCTTCATGGTACTCCGATATATATAAAGTTGGGAACGTTCAATTAGAAGAACGTTCTGCAAAATCAAGTTTGAAACTGAAACTTGTGTTATCCGAAACATCTCATTTTAAAATAAGCACGCTGAAGTGAGCGAAAGAAATATGTATCCGACGTCAAGCTCGAAGCTGTCATGTGCTGTTGTTGAACCGCAAGCTGAAGCTCAAAGCTGAAAGCTGAAGGCAAAGCTCCTCAGCTCCAAGCTGCATCTGCAGCTCGAGCTAATTACAAACCCCTGCTCTTAAGGGATGGGTGCACTCAGTTTTCGACCCATTTAATTTCATAGCATTTTCCATATTTAATAGATTTCCAGGGGTATTTATTTTGTAAAATCGCAGGGAGCTCCATAACGATAACCTATAGACCGATACCCCACTGTGATCTACGGTCAGTTTGGGGTGTTATAAAGTATATAAAAATTCGAGAAAAGATTCTAGTGATCCATTTTTAAGTTATTCAGGTTCTGGCGCTAGGTTAAGGTACTTCAAATTTTTGCATAGCTGGCGCCATAACCTGAATAACTAAAAAATGGATCACTAGAATCTTATCTCGATTTTTTATATGCTTCATAACACCCCAAACTGACCGTAGATTACAGTGAGATATCGGTCTATAGGTTATGTTGCTCCCTGCGATTTTACAAAATAAATAACCCTGGAAATCTATTAAATATGGAAAATGCTATGAAATTAAATAGGTCGAAAACTGAGTGCACCCTACCCTTAAATCAAAATCTGATATCTCCTTCTTAGGCCGTTCAAACCAGAGGTGTGGGGTAAGGTAGGTCTCCAGCCCTTACCGTAAGGTTAAGGTTACCCCGGATTTTGGGGACCTTACCGGTAATATCGGGCCGCTAACCTTACCGCTTTGGACGGTAAGGTTACTAATTGCGGTAAGGTTACCGTGACCTTACCGTAAGGTTACCGTATAATTTATGGTAATATCTCGTAATTTTTACCGTATTTTGCCGATTTATAGTATTAGACATTCGGCGTAATAATAGATAGTTTGAAACACATACAGGGTAGAATATTATGTATATCGGTGTTTTATAACGCTATCGCTATAAGCAAAAATATGAGGCTGAAACGTGAGATATCAGATATGTGACTGTAAAAGATATAACATATGAGAGTAAGAGAGTCTAAGTAGCTTATGCTACGTGCGCGGTGTACCGAAAGTTGTACGAGTACGGCTACTGTACGGTAATGCTCGAGTACTCTAACACGTGGCTCGCGGTCTCTATCGCTGTGACTCGCGGTCTCGAGCCGAATAATGCAGGCATATGTCACATGCATCGAGGAATGTTGCTGGATTCAGTGCACCGTAGGTCATTAGGTGCATGACTCCGTTTAGCTGTACCAGTACTCGTACAGTACTTGGTGGCAGAAACCTAGGTCACAGATACGCTTATATTCGTTTATCTTTATAATCAGTTTACACTTGTATGAAAAGTATTCAGTGACCACCCGATATATTACGGTATATTATATCTCACAGGTTATGGGGTATTACCCCGCTTTTCTCACTACTGACTTTGCCATGATTGGCTAAGCTTTTCCGCTTGGCGGGGCGTTGGGGCCTCGCGAGGTGTTGAATTGGCCACATTAGGGCGTGCGGTTTGCGCTAAATTGCGGTGAGATTTCGGATTGGGACTTTCGGCAACTTCTTCGAGTGTCCGCGTTGGATTTTGTTTTAGACTTGGCTTGATCACCCCTGTCGACATCTCCTTGGCCGTCGCGTATTCGACTTCGTTGATTTCGTTCGACCCCATCTTCTCCTTACTCCGCAACTGCATTACCGTCGTCCGCCACCTTACGATTTGCACCTCGCCTTTTCCCCAACCCCCCTCCTCTAGGAATTTATTCTGATGACTTCATCCTCAGTTAGTACACCAGCCGTGGGCGCTAGGATGGGCCTAGATTCTATTTTTGCTAGGAACGTGGGTGCTCGATATAAGAGCACTCCACAGTCAGCGCATGTTGCACTCGCTGCTGCTGACAAAACACGTGGAAATGCCGTGTTGCAATCATCCTGGGACGCTGACGTCGTTAAGCGTGTTGCGAAGGACACCTTAGTAGGTACTAAGGCGTCTTCATTTTCCGGAAGTGAACCTCATCGTCAGCTTCTTTGGGACTCCTTGGTGACTGCCTTGGAGGCATCTTTTGTCAACAAGGACACCGCCAACGAGGACATCTTTGACCTCGTGGACGTCACCAAAGAGGTTCACCCGATCTTCAACGACATTTTACTTCGTGCGTTGGTCTCTTTGACGACACCCCACTCTCCAGCTCGAAGGTGGGTTGACGCTTCGGCTCGGATTTCTCCGCGCGACGGTAAGCGTGCCCTCCTTGAGGTCACCAAGCGGCTGCTGCCGCCTGGACATCGGCCGCTCCGCCATCACGAGGAGCTCTTAAGCATTTCTTTTGGATCCTCTGTTGATCCAGAGCCTTTGGTGGCCCAGTTTGATGAGTGCCTAAAGGCGATTGCGGCTAGCGGAGCCGGCGCTCTGGACGACGAAGCAGCCAAGAGGCAGCTCCTGGCGGCACTGGACACCGAATTTTACAAGGAGGTAATCACCCCGCTTCGTCTGGACACTGAGTTGGCGAAGGTGAGCATCGAGGAGGTTTACACTCACATTCTAGAGGTGTGGTGGTGTGCGAACCCTACAGTAAAACGCGGTATATAAGAAATTGGGTCTATAAGAAACTGGCCGCTAGTTTTTTCGTATTTGTCTAAGAAACTCTAAGAAAATAGCCGCTAGCATGATGCTCCGCTCGCCATCCAAAAAGCTATGGATTAAGAAAGTAAACCGCTAGAAAACGAGAACTCCCCCTTTGAGATAATTAGCCTATTTAAGAAACTGACCGCTGGAAAAAAATTCAGATTCGATAATTCATGAGCTAACATGCTAGTGTGTGTTATTGCTACGGCTGTAGATACAAGCGCCGTGAATATATTATCAATATACAAAAGAAACACTGCAAAGTTGGACAGCGATGCGAGTGTACGGATGAGCGGGTTTGTGAGTGCAGTCTCTGTAAGAAGATCTGCTGAAGCACAACGCTTCCTCACTTTTATACCTACGTCACCCATCATCTTAGATGGTACCGCCATTGGGTTGTGAACCCGAGACGTAGGTTGAACGACCAACATGGTAGTAACGACTAGTTCGTTCATGCCGCACATGCGAGTTCTGCGCATGCTGAAAGCTAAAGATGGTTCTTGGTTTGTTTCCAAGATGTATCTTTGCTTTGCCATCTTCGAGTTCAATCATACGAACTCTCGATGACAGGGATGCCTGATGATATGACATAATCATCTGGCGACATGTACAGTCATCGTCGACCGTACTGACGACTGTCATAAATGTATGACGCGACTCGACCTGTACAGTCATGATCGACCATACTGTCGACTGTCATAATAATATATGACATGACCGACTGTCATAATAATATATGACATGACATGACATGACATGGTATGACATGTATGACAGGTATGACACGTATGACATGTATGACACATATGTCATCGGTCATAACCCTGACAGATCTCCCCTCTTAAGAGAGTTGTGACCTCACAACGGGCATACCTTTGTATATGTCTTTGATGTCTTTGTTGTTGTCGCTTCTTGCTGGTACCAGTCTTCTTACACCGATTTGAGGCGTCCCTCATGGTGTTTTTAGGTTATTGGGGGAACTGAGTCCACTTTAGTCCCTCACCTTACAGTTCTTAGGATGTAGCCCACCTTTCCGGAAATCGTATCGTTGAGTGACGTTCCAAGGTTCAATGAAGAGCGTTTTCGCGATACAATCCTACGCTGGATTACTGATTGATCCACACGTTATCATGTATGTGCTAGACGATTCAAAGCATCCGAAGTCTACGTTACGGATTATTTGCGCTAGCCGTCGTCGCCTTTGCGCGATCGATGATCCCACGATTATAACGAATTATATTCGAACGATTCTCGGCCTGATATAGTGCACCCAACTCTTCCTCCCCTCCTTAAGCTACTTTGGAGGATCCTAGGCGGTGATGGGGAGCCCGATTTCGATAATAAACGAACAAAGGGGCTTGTTTTAATGCAAACGGAGCGGCCCTGCTTAACGGAATTGGACTTATAATCCTTAACCGGTCTGCTCAACTCCTCAATATTTTTGTCCAGTACGCACGCTTTGACGAACATCTATCGCGATGAGTGAGAATGAATTCGCCACGTACTAATGTGAAATTTATTTAGTCATGTTTGTCAAGCACAACTTAGGATCACAACTCCTTCTACCTCAGTCATTATCTCCGGTAGCTTCGGATGACTGGCCAAGAATCCGATGACAAACCACGGTTTTGGCAAAGGTAGCATTTAGCAGTTTTTTATTTATCCACAGATATGATATCTCGCATGTGTGCGTATCTGTGCAAGGGTATGATTTTGAACAAGGCTCACTACACCTTTAGCAAGGAAGGATCAATTCCTGCTCCTGTCATATCAATTTGATGCAGGGTAAAAAATGTTAGGGATATAACCCTGCAGTTCTCGGGTTGCAGCCCATTGCACCGAAGGTGCATCGCAGTCTTTGGGATGCAGCCCTGCAGTTCTTGGGATGCAGCCCTGCAGTTCTTGGGATGCAGCCCTGATATATATATGTGACCGATGGACGAAAACCTCTTGGGTACATGTTTCCATGGCCTGATTTTTATATGGTCGGCAATTTTTGGCAAAAAGTCATTGGCTATCAGCTTTTGACTTAGAAGCCACAATGTTATAGAAGCTGCGACCTATTGTAACCATATGCGGTAGTTATGCCTTCAGCATACGTAGACAATATGATTATGTGGAACTTATAATCCCACTTAAGTTGCATCATGATAAATTTATCCAGGTGTTAACAAGTGTTCAGGATTTGATAAGGGGTTGACGCCCCACAAACCAAAGGTCACTGTCTCATAAGGCTCGCCTCAAGTGTGCGGCTTTGAGGATTAGTGTCCTGGCGAGGCACAGTCATGATGCTTCCTAGTCCATAATGGAACTGGAAATGAGAATGCTCAAGATATCCAAAGACAGGAAGGCTTTTGGTTGGCCAGAATTACTGTCAAGATGCTTAACTTTGATGGAATGGCATTCGGATACAAACTGTGCAACCATGCATGTGATTTATGCATTGGTGTATGACTTTGATGAATTGTCTCTTGTCGTGAACCTGGAAGGAATGACGGGCAAATAGCTAGAGTGGCGGATTTACTCACTCGGCTTTTCTGTTATGGAATTCGATGCCTGATGGCACAACTAGCAATCCTTTGCTCAGATGCTTTCCTTAAGACATTGGCAACAACTTGTGTGCCAGCTTCTCTAGATTTGGGGAGAAACCATGAATCAACAATTCATCAATCAAAACACATGTATCAAGGTTGATTCATCAAATCCTTCAACTCTTGAATTTCGACAATCAGCATCTCAGGCTGTTGACGTCAAAGTGATGGTCGTAAGCTTACAATATAGCTTATTCACATTTGAAAAACCATCGTTCTCCAGTATCAGTGCCCTTCATATAATATGATAGAGCCGGAGAAATATGCATCTATGATTTCTTCATAATGAACTTCATGTGTTAGTAAGTCAAATAAGACTTCATTCGATGTTTCAATCGGCATGATGTACCGTGTCATCAATTTTATGGCTGCTATACACAGATGCTGGAACTTTTGATAAGATCTTTAATTTTCCAAGCAAAATCACAATGATGTGAATCAATTTGTGGCAGCTGTATGAAAATGAATGAATCTATACTCTTCCTCCCCCTCGCAAAAAGAGATGTATCAAACCAATCAGATGGTGATGGAGGATATTATTCAATCATTATGTTATGTGAAAAATGGTTTGATAGAGAATCAGACTGAGATTACTCATCGAATGCTTTAGAGGTAACAATGTCAATCTGAACATTGATTCTCTCTACGTCATATTGGCAATATGCCTGACGTTTTTGAATGTGGCAAATGCCAGATGATGTCAAATGCAGTCGTTGGGTTGCAGCCCACATACTTTGTCAGTTTAGGGTCAATATAGTGTACCCAATTTTAGACAATGGTTCTGGAAAATGATTGTCATGATGAACAAAGAAATTAGTGATGGTACCGAAGTTAACTTTGGTATCGAAGCTAATGGAGAGTCGATCAAGAAGTGTCCGTAATGACAACAAATTACTACGAGTTATATTTTCGTAGTTGATGGATGGCTGACATGTCATTTTATTATGAAAGAACATGGCATTGCCTAGTGATATGTGTATATTCTTCAGCACATGATCACTTATCTCAATAGTGCCCATTTTATTTTTGGGCTAACACTATTCAGAGACTTGTTATGATAAAGAAGTATGAATGGTGAATGTGTCATTTCAATCCGATAGAATTGTGACTTGTTTTATGACTATAAAATTTCTGTCACTTTCCAGAATGAGGATGAACTGTGCTTGGAGACCGTATGCAGATTGCGGGTTTTCCAAGACTTCGTGGCCTAATGGATGAGGCAACAAATTTCTAAACATTCCAGAATGAACTTTCAAAGAGTTTTCATTTCTTAATGAAGCATGCTTGTCTTATGTGCCAAAATGTTATGAAATTACAAATATGGTGTCAATCTATATGTGGATGGTTTATACCATTGTATGCTATTCCACAATAAGCAATGATGTCAGAGTGAAAACTTTGGACAATTGCAACTCAGTACAAACCCGAGTGCATTCAAGTCCATTTGAATGTTCAGAATCTGAATCTAATGTACTTTTCTAGCTAGAGCTACCATTGACTATCCAACATCCACTGAGGACATTGTTTCTTATGTCTTTTGGCATCACGCTCAGCGTTTTTCTTATTCTGCAAGCGCCTCTTTGCTACTGCTACATCCGGAACGTTGTACCAGCTACGAAACTTGCTGGTAACTTCATCTTCTGAGCTTTCTTCATCCAAAAGCAAAACTGGCTTCAACATGTCTTGTTCTTTCATCGAGGACGAATCACACAGGGATGCAGCAGACCTGCAGCATGAGAAGAAAATAAACAGCAAGAAAGTCACTATGCAAAATCACCACTGAAGGAGATGACTTTCATCATAGGATGGTATATTGGTTGTTTCATATGACACATAGAAGATATGAATAATTCGTAGAGAATTTTGGGATAAACATCCTGGATTGGCTGTGCTTGATTGCTCTATGCCCAAGAATGACCGAAGAGATTGCTTGCCACTTTTCAGCCATATAGCGTAGAGGCTGCTTAACAACGGTTGGGACCATAAGCTAAATAGCTATGCAGCTATGTCGGAGGCTGAATAGCCATAATTGCACAGACTCTGTCTTTTATGCTGAATAGACCTCTGAGAAATGATGTCTAAAAAATCAATTGACAACAACTCAACCTTTTGGTATGATGCAGAGCTGATGATCTTTGTTGCACTTCAATTGTTTAATGTGCACTAATGAAATGTCTCGTGATATATAATCTCACAGAATAGGCTTTGCTCAATGGCGATATGATCAGATATGTAATGATCAATGAAGACAAGATGGTTGGTATGGCTCATTCAGTAGGCATAATTACCTCAAAGAGATGCCAATACACGGATACATATCAAGACATAAGGGCAATAGGCTTATTGTATAGCCTTCAAGACAACTAGCATTTATGCTGCATTGGTCAGCTCAGTGGCTTTGACCTATCTAGGTGTTGTACTCAGGCTGTAGCCTGCATATTGCATTGAGTACTCTTGACACCTTTAATGATACAATCAGATGATGTGTATGAAATATCAGGAATGGTTGCCCTTTTCAATGATCATCGGTGGCAGAGGCTATAGTGCTTGCGCCGTGTCAATATACAATTCTAATCTGGATACATGCTAGATCAGATGTATACAATGTCTCAGGTCTTCAAAATCAAGCTCATATGTATGTCATGGCTGATGTATGTGTCAACTTCATGGAGTTCTGCATGGTTTGACTGTATACAGTCAGGCTTACCAAAACAAAAACAATGATGCAACTTACTTGTTTTATTATTTGTCTTTATTATTATTTGGTTTTTAGTTGTATTTCTAGCTTACCATCTTCCCCCCTCAAGGAAGTGTATTGCTAGGCGGTTGTCAAGCGCCGTTCAAATACAACAGAGGTCCGACCTCTATGTGATGACGTGGAAGCTTTTATGAAGCTGGATAGCAGTTCTCGGGTTGCAGCCCATTGCACCGAAGGTGCATTGCAGTTATTGGGATGCAGCCCGAATCTACGTCATCAGCGTGGGTCATATACAGTAGTGCTCAAGCATGTGCTGTATATATACAACACTGTTCTCCAGCGGCGAAGTGGCTTGCTATTACCATCATCGTATGCTGTGGGATATCAATGTATGATCAGAGAGCATGGATATATATATATATATGTACCATGTTTGTCAATATCGGAGAGACTATGTCTTCTTTAAAATCCTCATGACTATATATATAATGGTGGTATACTGATGTCAACACCTTCTCTCTGAGTGATTCATTGATTTCAGATGTGATGTCGTGGCAAAAAATATGTCCACGTCATTGGCACGAGTCATGTTGTGTCCATGCATACACGATCTTAGCGCAGGTCACAATACAGTGCCCGAGCATACGCGATTTTAGAGTAGGTCACATTGTGCCTCTGTTTATTACATATGAGAATATATATTACTCATCTTTGTGAGTCTAAACAGCATTGTGCTGATTGCAATGCTTTCTCTGGTGATTTATATATCACAGATTATATCAAATGTGGTGATCAGTCCAGTGCAATATTTTGTCACCGGAATGTACAGGGATTGTGAATGATTGCAATCCAGCCGGAAGAATAATCTCAACAGCTTATTCTGTACTAATGAATTCATCGGAGTTATACTCATTTCGACGATTCAAAACCTATGTCATTTGTATTAATGACAACTCACATGAATATATAGAGTTTTTATCAAAATGCTTTTATGTGATGTCAACATATTATGAACAATTCACTTGCATCTCAGGATCAAAGCAGTTACGCTTGGAAGGTCTTGCATGGTGGTCACCAACAGTTATCAGCTGTTATTCAGGTGCCAAATTCTGCCTTCAGCACTGGGACTACATCAACCAGTCTTACAGCGATGCACTTGTCCTTCCCACTCTTATATACAGCTATAGTGCCAAAGTATATCTGGTGGGATATATATATATACATTATATAACTATCATCTTCTGATCCAGGAAATGCAATTAAGCATGGTATCAGGTTATATGTTATGTATATAGTTCAGCATTCCAAATTTACTCGAGAATGTAAATGCTGAGCAAGAGTCAACTTATAGTCATTGGGATATAGTTTCCCATCCGAGTTTACACTTTATTAGTGATGGTGGATTTAATGTTGTACAGATTTCAACGTTACTTGTGGATGCAGTGGTTTTATCAAAAGCAATCCATCAGAAATCATCAGATCGGAATATAAAATGGATATATGTGTAATCCTATCCACCTTCTTCCCCCCTTGAGGAAGTGTAAACTCATAGGCAGTCAGCTGCTTATATATTTTATAGCATATACCTTACAGCTTATAGCTTACAGTTTAGGGTTGTTGCTCAACAGTTCTTGGTTTGTTGCCCGTAGTATTATCATGTCCGTGCTGATTCAGCATGATATAATAATGCCAAAAAACGAAGTTTTTCTAAATAATAGCGGCATTCTAGGGCATGTGTGGTTACAGTGGCCCTATTACCCAATAAAGTGATTAGGGTATTACATGATATCAGTAACCCTAATACAGGTAAAAAATAAGCAGTATAATGTTTTTGCAAAGATTTTTAAGCAAAACTGCATTCAATACCTAAGTGAATGTTAAGTGATTTTCAGAGGGTACGTTACACCCTTGACACACACATTCAAATATTAGGGTGTTACAGGGTGTTACACGTGTTATGTCTTTCAGGGATTGTTATTTGATAGATAAATATTCATTATAGCAAAAAAAATCAATCCCGAATTTGCAAAAGATTACACGTATTGTATTTTGACCGATTTCTCGTTACAGCCAATATGTTCACCCCTATATATTACACACCTAATATCTAGGGTGTTACACGAGATATGACCATGGTTGTTGTGATTTTCACATACCTCAATAGGTATTAAAATATTATTTGAAATAAAATGAGGTCGAAATTTCAGTTTTGAAATTTATCGCCAGCATTTTTCACCGATTTTACAGCCTTTTTCAGCCATGTTTCGGATAATATATATATCATATCTCAGTGTGTGTGTGTGTTGCAAGCTACAGAAATATTGCAACATTCTTCACTTTTGCACATGATATTTTTCATGGCACAACAGTGAATATTTCAAAAAATCAACATGTATAGTGAACATGTAATGTGGGTTTTTCTGATTGAAACTCATGGAGGCAAATGCACTCTCTGGTGATATTTAAGATAAATCAACTGTAAATGAATTCACAGTTGTGTCAGATCCTAAGATATATTTGGATGTATATAACGAGTATATCAAGTGATATCTCTGTGTTCAAATACATCTGGACACTGCTAGATGTAATCTGAGCAGTTTTTACACAACACAATGTTTGTGTGTGTGTACGTCCACAACCACCTTTTGTCAATTCATGTATGGTTGCTGATCTGAGTTGGTACATGCATGTGAAGTGATCATCTGTATCAACTGTCAGAATGCAATGTAGATATTGATGTTGCTCCAGCGATAGTAAAAATGGCATGGACAGTGTTCAGCAGTTACCAGCTGCATATTGAACACTGATACTGCCTTCGGGTCTGGAGATATTCTCCATCCAGCCCTACAGCATGTTGTTTTATCCTGTTACCATTACTATCGCCATCACTGACATTTTCCACGCACATGTGTTTGGAAAATGGTATCTATGTATTATGTATTGATACAATACTTGATCATTACACTTGGAGTCAGTGTATTGTCAACATGTATAATGAATGTTAGTGTTTGTGCAGTGTATTGTGCTGATTAGTACTAGTGTGTGTGTTTACTTGCACACACTTTGCAAGATCTTTATGGATATCACAATATCCTAACAACCTATCATGCAGATTGTCAGCATACCACGTACTAATTACATCTAACATGATATATATAGTTTAGGGATTGTTGTAATTCCATGATAATCTCATTACGTGATGAGTTGCTGATAGATTTTACATGAAGCTCAGGTGAGCATTCCTTCAAGTAATCCACCATAGAATGTACATGTTACCTGGAGAGCATCTCGGCTCCACCAGGGCACGACAAACTAATTATGGTGTTTAGATTACTGTCAGGCACCCTTTGCAACATGGATTCGAATATAAACTAGCATTCACTGCAATATGCTTATGCTCTATGTACTACAGCTGTTATTGTGATCAAGCTGTACAGTATAATAAAGTATGTACCATTTACAACATTGCAATCATTCAGCATAAGATGTGTGCATGATATAGAAGTATATGCACTGTGTATTAATGATTGCTGTAAGTGAAATGAGTGTATGTGTGTGTGTGCTAATCTGCACACACATATTGTGCACAGATCATTGTGCTGCTGATAAGTATAATGCTGATGATCAAAAGTATTTGTGTGGTCATCAGAACATTGGAATCTGCTGCAGTATGATAATAAGGCATTCACAGCAGTATGTATCCACAGCATAACGATCATTACGCCATGCTCTCAGCATTCCTGCATATATACAATCATTCTGCATATGATTTCGTCGCGCGTACACATGTGTGCTTCTCACTGCATGTAGACACATTAAAACTGTACGTGCTAAAATCGAGCATTCCTTGCATCTTATGAAATCATGAAAGGTGTATATTATGCTGAAAAGCCATAAATCATTGCACGCAGTGATTGTAAACAGTGCGTAGAAATGATTTGCAAAAATCGCTGATGTACGTTGTATACAAATGCGAGCGCGCTGCTGATGAAAAGTATGAATTGTCGTCGCCATTCATCAGCATATGATACGAGCGCTGACATGTATACAAATCAAAATTCTGTCGATGACCACTATGTCATATATCATTCTGGACAATTTTCGAACGTGATTCATGCAAGCGCGCGCATGCTGCGATCAACTTCTGCAAAATATGTGACCATCGCGCAGTAGGCGACTATCGCGCATCAACATATATGAAGCCGTACAAAAAGCAATTCAGCGCAATCATGAAAATTGCGATACTGCGCTGATGATTTTCCGCGCGGAAACGATTTTGCTGATGATTTATCGCATCTGCGAACATACATATATCCGCGAACCATTTATCGTGTACATTTCATTGCTGCGCCGATATATGCCATATGCACACCTTATCGCGTATATGTGCGATCAGCTGTTTCTGCGAGTACGCTGCGGAAAATCTTCTCGCGCAATTTCTGTGCTGTCGATATGCGAACGTATATTATTCGGGCTGCAGATATTCAATTTATGCGAACGCTGTCGTATGTGCGCCCTCCTGCAAACCTGCGAACAATATTAAATATGCTATGTCTATCACTGCACCCACTTGGGTTCTCGAGTATCGTGCCTTGACGACTTTTAGAATACCACTGATACGGCTGTAGATACAAGCGCCGTGAATATATTATCAATATACAAAAGAAACACTGCAAAGTTGGACAGCAATGCGAGTGTACGGATGAGCGGGTTTGTGAGTGCAGTCTCTGTAAGAAGATCTGCTGAAGCACAACGCTTCCTCACTTTTATACCTACGTCACCCATCATCTTAGATGGTACCGCCATTGGGTTGTGAACCCGAGACGTAGGTTGAACGACCAGCATGGTAGTAACGACTAGTTCGTTCATGCTGCACATGCGAGTTCTGCGCATGCTGAAAGCTAAAGATGGTTCTTGGTTTGTTTCCAAGATGTATCTTTGCTTTGCCATCTTCGAGTTCAATCATACGAACTCTCGATGACAGGGATGCCTGATGATATGACATAATCATCTGGCGACATGTACAGTCATCGTCGACCGTACTGACGACTGTCATAAATGTATGACGCGACTCGACCTGTACAGTCATGATCGACCATACTGTCGACTGTCATAATAATATATGACATGACCGACTGTCATAATAATATATGACATGACATGACATGGTATGACAGTGTATGACACGTATGACATGTATGACACATATGTCATCGGTCATAACCCTGACAGATATCGATAGTGATCGAAGTATAATGTTGCCATTATTGTTTGCCCCTACCCACGATCGTTAATGGCTTATCGCCTACATTGCATATGAAGTCTCGCTCCGCGCATATATTTGAGGGAAATTATATGATGATGGGGCATGCGAAGTAGTAAAGGGGCAAAACTGGCAGCAGTGCGCCGGCGCCTTCGCAGGTTGATCACTGACAGCGTCGTCAACTTTGCATACCGTGTATGACTTCCCTGTCTTCGTCTTAACTGTCGCTTGATAACCCATGCCGAAAAGTGAAAGCTGCTTCGTTACACGCGGCTTCACAGGTAACGCCGGGGTGGTCTTCGCGGTGATGGTCGCAGCGACTGGGGCTGGGGCGCTCGGATCTATTTCTCTGGCAAACGTAGAAAATGAATCCAGCTGCCTCACAGGGGACGCTGCGCCTTCAGTGGCAAGAGTAACTACAGCGGCGTTGGTAGCGGGATCTTCGTTGCACTGAGTCTCTTCGAGTGTATGAGTCAAGTCGGAACACTGAGCTGAACTCTTCGAGATTGACTGAACCACTGATAGGTTAACAGAGTCGGAGGCAGACTGAATCGTAAGGGAAGTTGATGTGAGGACAAGCGTGGTGTCTAAAATAACGCGCTTCTGCTCAGAATATTCTGCAGTGTCGAGAATTTCCATATCCAAGAAACTTTTCAACTCTAGCAACTCAGCACAGGTGCTCTCGGACATGTGGCAAATGTACCCATTCGGCGGAGAAAGCACCTTCCCTTTCTCTGACTTAAAGTCCACTGAAGAAATCAAACCTTCATCTACTAAACGTTTTAGGGACTTCAGTGTGTGTTTTTGCTCCTGCGTCCATGCTTTTCCCCACTGAATTAAGAAACTGCACGCTAGAGACGATAGAAGAGATGTGAATTTTGGCAAATTAAGAAACTTTGCCGCTAGAGCGTGAGCTGCGCACCTACCTCCACATAAGAAACTGGGCGCTACAGCCGTATCGAGCAAAATCCAATGCCGAACATTATCCCTATTTAAGAAATTGACACGCTGAACTCGATAAATCCAACGACCCAGATTTAAGAAAATCGCCCGCTGACTTGGGGAATTTCGGACCCACCCAATAAGAAACTAGCGGCTGGCGTTTTCGGGCCAGTTTCTTATATATCGCGTTTTACTGTAATGGCCCTCCCACCCGCCCCAAGGCAGCCGCGCCTATCCCGACGCACACGCCTCTCGGATTGGCTTATGCAGGTGGGGAGCCGGGTGACGTCTCGGACTTCCTCGAGGAATTCGCTCGTATCATTGGTGAGGCCTCTGCCCTGCTTGCCTCCCTCCGTCATGACGAGCGCGAGGTTGCGCGAGACACGCCGCCGCCACGGAATGATTCTCCCCGTCGGCATGGGAGCGGTGGTGTGAGATTTCCACCGTCCAAGTGGCGTGACGAGCGGAACCGTCGGACCGACGGTAAATTTCACGGCCGTAATCGTCACGTGGGATGGAAGCATCGCTTCGCGGCCTCCCCACTCCCGAAGGGCGGGAATTGGCCTCAATCGCATCGGCCGCAGGGCGCTAGGAACATTTCTTTTCACTCCGCATCCTCGGCCTTCGTACAGGAGTGCCCCCTCTTCCCTGGGCACTTTTGTGAAAACAAACACACAGTGAAGCACTACAAGTCAGGTGCTACGCTCGCATATGTCAACCGTGAAACTGTGAAGCTATACACAAGATAATACGATGTGTTATAGCTTCCGCCGAAAGAATGTGATGACAGCCCCTAAGGTGTCAGATGTGGAAATGACAGATGCTATGAACTGTCTGACTACCGAAGTCGATATCGGAGATGGCGCTGATGACAGTGAAGAAGTCATAGTAGTCGAACCATATCGGTGATGACACAGATGGCGATGACACTGTCGGCGTGCCAAATCCAGCACACCACCTCGAGTGAGGTGGGCAGACCAGAATGAATACACTCATACCAATCTCCAATCCAGACTAGAAAGAACCACAATCATGCCTGCCAGGGCTGAAAGCCCCAAAAAGCTGGACAAAGTCCACACGGTCCTGGCAGGCCTATCAGCTCCCTGTCTCTAGTGCCACTCCTCCACCGGGGGAATAGTATGCTGCTGTGCCCTGAGGGTCCGCACACCGCGGTGCCATGCAGCCGGATGCTTCGTCAGGGATATGACAAGGAGTACCCGAAGGCAGGTCCAAGTCACCCCGTCACCGTCAGACTTACAGACAAGGGAAGATGTAGGGAGGGTCACAGCGGGTGGAGACAGAGGCTCTCACGTACGAGACAGGTGCCGGTCACGGGTCCCCGAAGGGTACATAAGGTCGTAGGAGTCAAGGTACGGCATGCAACATTCACATAACAGGTCTTGTGCATGCTTGCTAAACCTCTAGGCTAACTGTCATTTTATCGGTTGGTTGTATTTTGCATATATTTTCAAAACCAAATCATAAAGTACCTGCAACAAAGTACCTGCAAAGCACAGTCAGATACAAAACCCAAAACAGGACAAAACAGAGAGTACTCACAGTCAGATCATGCTGCTGCTTTCTGAGGAGGCCTCCATGTCGAAAATCCAAAAGATCTGGCAGCCTGAATCACTGCCTTTTGCATATCCATGTAGCTGTCAAAGAGCATGTTGAAGTAGGGCACGGTGTTCTTGGTGGGAGGAACCGGCTTGGTGTAGGGGTCAGCCAAGTTCTTCTCCGAAGGTACCCTCCAGCATATGATCCAGCCCAGTCTGACAAAGTCTCTGAGCATATGGAATCTGACCAGAACATGCTTGATCTTCTGGGATAGCGGGATATTCTCAGCAATAGATCTGCATGCATCATTATCCAGGAGAAGAGGAACTGGAAGCTCCAATCTGGGGCAGGTCGCTGAGGCTGGAAGGTATTCTGTTGCCTATTCTACTAATCTTACGGTGGGTTAACCCGCCGTAAGAGAAATTTTCGGCGGTCTCTAGTGGTGGCGTTATGAGGTCTACGGTGTCAAACCTGTCGATTTTCAGACAGTTTATGAGTTGAATGAAAGCTGAGAAACATACAATGGATGGATGCGATGTGCCCCATGTGTGTAATGCGTTCGCGAAGTGGGGGGGTGTAGCGGGTTCCGATCATATATGCTTACGGTGGGTTACCACATAATTTTGTATATTGGTAGACATGTGGCCTTCCTCGATGGCCCTTTGGAAATTTGGAGACCTGATACGGCTGTAGATACAAAGCGCCGTGAATATATTATCAATATACAATGAAACACTGCAAAGTTGGACAGCAATGCAGGTGAACGGATGAGCGGGTTTGTGAGTGCAGTCTCTGTAAGAGGATCTGCTGAAGCACAACGCTTCCTCACTTTTATACCTACGTCACCCATCATCTTAGATGGTACCGCCATTGGGTTGTGAACCCGAGACGTAGGTTGAACGACCAACATGGTAGTAACGACTAGTTCGTTCATGCCGCACATGCGAGTTCTGCGCATGCTGAAAGCTAAAGATGGTTCTTGGTTTGTTTCCAAGATGTATCTTTGCTTTGCCATCTTCGAGTTCAATCATACGAACTCTCGATGACAGGGATGCCTGATGATATGACATAATCATCTGGCGACATGTACAGTCATCGTCGACCGTACTGACGACTGTCATAAATGTATGACGCGACTCGACCTGTACAGTCATGATCGACCATACTGTCGACTGTCATAATAATATATGACATGACCGACTGTCATAATAATATATGACATGACATGACATGGTATGACAGTGTATGACACGTATGACATGTATGACACATATGTCATCGGTCATAACCCTGACAGATCTCCCCTCTTAAGAGAGTTGTGACCTCACAACGGGCATACCTTTGTATATGTCTTTGATGTCTTTGTTGTTGTCGCTTCTTGCTGGTACCAGTCTTCTTACACCGATTTGAGGCGTCCCTCATGGTGTTTTTAGGTTATTGGGGGGGAACTGAGTCCACTTTAGTCCCTCACCTTACAGTTCTTAGGATGTAGCCCACCTTTCTGGAAATCGTATCGTATTTCAGAGTGACGTTTCAAGGTTCAATGAATTGCGTTTCGTGATGCAGGTTGACGCTGGATTACTGTACTGATTGATCCATACGTATCGTGCGTCAGAGTGACGATTCAAAGCATCCGAAGTGTACGTTACGGATTATTTGCGCTAGCCGTCGTCGCTTTAGCGAACGATGATCCCACGATTTAACGATTTATAATCGCACGATTCTCGGCCTGATATAGTGCACCCAACCCTTCCTCCCCTCCTTAAGCTACTTTGGAGGATCATAGGTGGCGATGGGGAGCCCGATTTTTGGGGCTTGTTTTTAATGCAAACGGAGTGGCCCTGCTTAACGGAATTGGACTTATAATCCTCAACCGGTCTGCTCAACTCCTCAATGTTTTTGTCCAGTACGCACGCTTTGACGAACATCTATCGCGATGAGTGAGAATGGATTCGCCACGTACTAATGTGAAATTTATTTAGTTATGTTTGTCAAGCACAACTTAGGATCACAACTCCGTCTACCTCAGTCGATGTCTCCGGTAGCTTCGGATGACTGGCCAAGAATCCGATGACAAACCACGGTTTTGGCAAAGGTAGCATTTAGCAGTTTTTATTTATCCACAGATATGATATCTCGCATGTGTGCGTATCTGTGCAAGGGTATGATTTTGAACAAGGCTCACTACACCTTTAGCAAGGAAGGATCAATTCCCGCTTCTATGCAACATAATGATAAAACATTAAGAGCAAGGTTATATAGATGATCGACATGTATTAGTATATATTACAAGAAGTAAGGGCATAAGGCTTAATATAATGTTTAGCCTTCATAGGCAGCTATAATGTCTGCTGCATTGGTCAGCTCTGTGGCTTTGACCCAGGTGTCATGCTCAGGACCGTAGCCTGCATATCGTACTAAATAGTATTTGACACCTCTAGTGAACTTATCCGAGAGTATATGTGATATCTCAAACAGTGGTTGCCCTTCTTCGGTGATCATCTGTGGCAGAGGCAAAGGTGCTTGGATCGAGTCATTGTACAGCTCTAATCTGGATACAGGCTGTACCGGATGAATACGGATATCAAGATTTCCGAAATCTAACTCGTATGCACGTCCATGGCTAAGCACTTTGGAAATAGTGAACGGTCCAATATATGGCTGCTTAAAGTGTCTGCTTGCCTCTGTCAAACCAGTCCATTGAATAAACTCGGTCCGTAAAAGAACTTTCTGCCCAACTGCAAACTGCTTAGGCATGTGAGTCTTATTGAATCTGGCTTGGCTAATTTCTGCTGCTCGGGAAATGTTGTCTACCGCGTTGGCATGAACAGCCGAGTACTGGTCAAAATGATCTCGAATAGCTCTTTGTATTGGAACAGGAGCTTCTGGCGGAATAGTGATAACCAGGTCATGAGGCGAAAGTGGTTGCGCCATCGAGTCGAGATAAAATGGTGAATAACCAGTTGATGCAGAAACGGTATTGTTAATTGCAAACTCCACCAGAGGCAACTTGTCCTCCCACGAATTGGCTGAAGTATCGTTGCAACAACACCTGAGGGAAAAAAAATACTACTTAATCAGTTTATAAACCAGAGGATGGTGAAATCATATCATGAATCAACAATTTGAAAAATACCTGAGGATGTCCTCAATGAAGGCATGGCTCCTCTCATTGGCAGCATTCGACTGTGGATGGTGTGATGACGTCATGGACAATCTCGTACCAGTAGATTTCCACAGTGTCTGCCAGAATGTAGAGGTGAATCTGGGGTCTCGATCTGAGATGATGTTCCTCGGAAGACCATGGAGCTTGAAGATATGCTGCATATAGATGGAAGCAGTATGCTGAGCTGTCCAGGTCATGCTGAAGGGAATGAGATGACAACGATGAGAGAATTGGCACATTACCACAAATATACTGTCGTGCCCATTAGTGGTGATAGGCAGATCAGTGATCCAATCAAGAGATACATCAAGCCATTTTGTCTTAGGCACAGAATATCGTATGTGTGCCTGACCATAAGGCTTGTGTCGCCTCGTTTTCTGGCGCTGACAAACGGGGCACTCCCGAATGCACTTGATAGCTGCCGTTGTCATTCCTGGCCAATAATACCGGCTACGCAGAAGATGAAGCATGCGATTTTTGCCTACATGACCAGAAATAGTGGCTGAGTGGCACTCGTGAAGAAGAATGTGGCGAAGTTGTGTGATCTCACCGTCATCTGTGGGGACTTTAACTGTTGGTGGAATGTACAGCTGTCTGCCATATATGGTCTTACGATAGATCAACCCCTGAATCGAGCTCGAAGCTGTAGCTGCTGACTGACTTTGACGAAGTCGATGATGTCAGCTTAGCCAAAATAGTCTGTGCAAATGTGTCACGATCATACTCGGATATAATGATGTCGTGTAGCTGATGAGCTGATGAAGAAGATATAAGAGCAATGAATGTAGGATCTGCAGATGGAATGACCTCGCTGATGTCCATATGATGAAGACAATCAGTAAGTTCAAAAAGTGCAGAGATACGCGTGAGTGCGTCTGCAACCTTATTCTTCTCGCCAGCAATGTGCTCTATACGGAAGTTGTATTCAGAGAGCGCATCCAACCACCGTGCCTGTTTGGGGCTCAGTGTGGATTTGGTCTGGAAATAAACCAGTGGCTGATGATCTGAGCGTACAATAGTCTCAGGAGCTCCCAGCAAGATGTGGCGAAAGAATCGGAAGCCCTCCACAATGGCAAATAGCTCGATCTCAGGAATAGGCCAACGTCTCTGTGTATCGGATAGAGTGACGCTGTGATAGCCACATGGCTTCATACCTTTTCCTTGATCCTGAAGTAATACTTGGCCAACGTGTGTGCCTGATCCATCGACCTCCAAAATAGATGGCAGTTTCTGATCTGGAAGTTGTAATACTGGAGCGTTACAGATGGCACTTTTGAGGTTATCAAATGCCTGCTGCTGCTCAGTTTCCCAGACAAACTCTGCATTATCTTTATGGAGACGATTGAGAGGTTCGGCAACTTTGGAGAACTTTGGTATGAATCTCCTAAATTGACCAACCATGCCCAAGAATGACCGAAGGGATGACTTGCCATCTTTAGCCATACGGCGTAGAGGCTGCTTTCCAACGGTAGGACCATAAGACACTGGAGGCTGAATTGCCATGACTGCTCTGATCCTGTCTTCGATGATGGATAGGCCTGCTTCAGATATGTGATGTCCGATAAAATCTATAGATTTAACGAACAACTCCACCTTGGAAGGCCTGATGAAAAACTGGTGATCTCTGCAACGCTGGAGGAACTGTCGAACATGCTTCACATGACTGTCAAAATCTGGACTGTATACGATAGTGTCGTCCATGAATATGACAAGGAACTGGTCGATGAAGTCGAAAAATGCCCGATTTCCTACACGAAGTGCTGTTGCAGGAGCATTGGTCAATCCGAAAGGCATAACTGTCCATTCATAAGAACCGTATCTGGTGCGAATAGCAGTTTTATGTATATCATCCGGATGAATGGGGATTTGGTGAAAGAACTGGTTGAAATCAAATCTACTGAACCATCTCGATCCCTTCAGCTGCTCTAGTAGGGTGTCATGTGGTGGTAGTGGATACGTGTCCTTGATGGTGATGTTATTCAGGGCACGATAATCACAACACATCCTCCACTTTCCCCCTGGCTTAGGAGCGAAAATGATTGGGCATCCATATGGCGATGATGATGGACGAAGGATACCCAACTCGACATATTTGATGATTTGCCGTTTGAGTTCCTCCATCATGGGTGCTGGAATGGTGCGTACTGGCTGTGAAGGAGGCTTATGTCCAGGTTCGATGTCGATTCTATGATATCCACCTTCAAACCGCTCTGGCCTATGACCAGCCGGAAGATCCTCTTGGAAAACGTCTGAAAAGTCTTCTCTCACTTGATCACGTGCTGCTGTGACCTCGGGGTCTTCCATTGTAGTGTCTGAGTCTGATGCTGCAAAGACCAATTCACCATCGACTTCGGAGAGGAAAAAGAGATATGCTACGGCTTCTTCAGCCGAACTACTGGATCGAATGCGACGGAGATGTTTCCTCATAGTGGTGGCACTGACCAATTCCATTTCAGGAAGGCCATCTGAGTCTGGAGTCTGCTCAACTCTGGACAATACTGTGCGAATACTGGAGCCTGATGAATGCTTCCTAGTGATCGTCAGATTTTGGTCTGAAAGTCAATGTGTGGATTCCTCCTCTCCAACCAATCTTGACCCAGAATGACAGTGAATGGTTTCATGTCAATGATGTAGAAATCTTCTGTATCCTTATACTTGCCCAAAGAAAATGTAGCCTTGGGAAGATAGGATGTGCATGATAGTTGGCTTCCTCCAGCCAATCCCACTGAAAATGATGAAGAATCTGTGGGAGGTATACCAAGCTGAGCAGCGAACTGTCTGTCGATGAAAGACGATGTGGCTCCTGGATCTACCAAAATGTGAGTACTCTGTCCATAAACTTTCCCTTTATACAACAACAGCTTCTTCTGTGATTTCAGCTGTGCTGTTTGAGACTGCATCTGTGCGATGTGTTCTGTGGGATTGTCCATCTGCTGAAACTGCAATGTCAGACTGGAAAGGACTTCTTCTGAGATACTCTCAATCCGGCCACTTGCTTCAGTGGCATCTTCAGGCTGATCTACCCTCGGGGTGCTCTCAACACCGGTACCTGCGCAGTACCCTGAGAGTTTCCCTGGGGAGCTGGAGCTGATGGAACTGGATCTGGAGTTGCAACTGCTGCATTGATGCTGTGCTGACTCTTCAGTTCCTTGACCAAGGTGTTGATCGTATTGATGAGTTTGCCAGACCCATCCTTAGCACCCTGATTCTTCTGTGGCTGTCTCTGATTCTGAAAAGGATTCTGAGCTGGTGGCTTACCCTTGATCTCCTTTCCATCATTGGTCCTGGTGGCTAAACAATCCTTCTCGATGTGACCAACACGACCACAACGATTGCAGGTCTTATCATTCTGTGATTTTCCTTTTCCTTTTCCTTTGCCCTTGCCTTTACCACCTTTTCCTTTGTTCCGATTCTGATTGGAGTTCTGGCTGCCACTCTGATTCCAATTCCGATTTCTGTTGGTTCTGTCATATGGCTTCTGGCCACGTCCTCTGTCCTTATCCTTCTTGGATGGACCTCCAGATGACTGCTCCTTCTGACCCCGATAGTGAAGGGTTTCTGATTGCTTTGAGTGAATGACGTAGTTCAAATCAAGCAATATCTGTGTGGTTTCTTGCCACGACAGATTGTTCCTCTGCTCTTCTGTCAGGTATCTGAGCTGGAACTGTCTGCGGAGATCAGAATCCATACTGGTGACGAATCTGTCCTTTATAAGCACATCATTTAAATCAACTGCTGCTAAAGAAGCCAGTGATGTAAATGTGCGCAAATAATCTGCAAAGGTTTGGGTTCCTTGAGTCAGTGCCATTAGGTGTTTCTTGGCTACCGATCTCTTATGAGGATTACCAAATTGTCTGAGGAACGTCTGTCTGACCATCTCATAAGTGGCATATGGTTGTTGTGCCAAGACCTGGAAATAGTGTCTGTCGTTATTCTGTATGAGAGTAAGAAACACTGTGATCAAATCCTTATCATTGACACCTGGATAAGTGAACTGGAAATATCTGTCCACTGTATCCAACCAGACCTCTGCGTCCTGTCCTGATTTGAATTCCCTAGGTGGTGTCATTTTCACCTTGGGGACCAAACTGGGTGGAGCTGGTGGAGCTGGTGCTGGTACTGTATCTGCATCTGGATCTACAAAGACCATCGGAGGACTGTCTTCTGTATACTCTGTTTCTGGTGCCTGAGGCTCATTGGCAGGATCCTTGTACCGGCTCATATCTGGTTTCATGCGACTGACATTGTCATAATAGCCTATGTGGTCATATCTGGTTAGTGTATCGGCATAACCAGCGATCCACTTCGGGATTTTAAACCGACTGTATGCATCGTATGAACCAAGTATGTCGAAAAACCAAGTCGAATGATCTGGGTTGATATCAGGAACCTCATGCTCTTCCTCTTCGATAGTAACCATCTAAAAACAAAACACAGCACAAAAATACCTTCAGCTAATTGTCTAACTGAGTGTGTGTGATTTATATGTTATATATGGTATATCGGTATGTTTACATACATGTATTATATTCGTACATAATAATGAGGTAAGTATATATATATATCCACCTTCTTCCCCCCTCAAGGAAGTGTGTGATATAGTGGCAGTTGTCAATTGCCAATACTTCAAAATAGCATGCATTCCTTATAGGAATCATCTGTCACAGTTGTTGGGTTGTTGCCCGTAGTATTATCATGTCTATGATGATTTAGCATGATATAATAATACCAAAAAACGAAGTTTTACGAAATAAAACTGGCATTTTAGAGCATATATAGTTACAGTGACCCTGTTACTCAATACAGTGTTTAGGGTGTTACTTGATATCAGTAACCCTAATACAGGTAAAAAATAAGCAGTATAACGTTTTTGCAAAGATTTTTAAGCAAAACTGCATTCAATACCTAAGTGAATGTTAAGTGATTTTCAGAGGGTACGTTACACCCCTGACACACACATTCAAATATTAGGGTGTTACAGGGTGTTACACGTGTTATGTCTTTCAGGGATTGTTATTTGATAGATAAATATCCATTATAGCAAAAAAATCAATCCCGAATTTGCAAAAGATTACACGTATTGTATTTTGACCGATTTTTCGTTACAGCCAATATGTTCACCCCTATATATTACACACCTAATATCTAGGGTGTTACACGAGATATGACCATGGTTGTTGTGATTTTCACATACCTCAATAGGTATTAAAATATTTTTTGAAATAAAATGAGGTCGAAATTTCAGTTTTGAAATTTATCGCCAACATTTTTCACCGATTTTACAGCCTTTTTCAGCCATGTTTCGGATAATATATATATCATATCTCAGTGTGTGTGTGTGTTGCAAGCTACAGAAATATTGCAACATTCTTCACTTTTGCACATGATATTTTTCATGGCACAACAGTGAATATTTCAAAAAATCAACATGTATAGTGAACATGTAATGTGGGTTTTTCTGATTGAGACTCATGGAGGCAAATGCACTCTCTGGTGATATTTAAGATAAATCAACTGTAAATGAATTCACAGTTGTGTCAGATCCTAAGATATATTTGGATGTATACAACGAGTATATCAAGTGATATCTCTGTGTTCAAATACATCTGGACACTGCTAGATGTAATCTAAGCAGTTTTTACACAACACAATGTTTGTGTGTGTACGTCCACAACCACCTTTTGTCAATTCATGTATGGTTGCTGATCTGAGTTGGTACATGCATGTGAAGTGATCATCTGTATCAACTGTCAGAATGCAATGTAGATATTGATGTTGCTCCAGCGATAGTGAAAATGGCATGGACAGTGTTCAGCAGTTACCAGCTGCATATTGAACACTGATACTGCCTTCGGGTCTGGAGATATTCTCCATCCAGCCCTACAGCATGTTGTTTTATCCTGTTACCATTACTATCGCCATCACTGACATCCAGCACGCACATGTGTTTGCTGGATGGTATCTATGTATTATGTATTGATACAATACTTGATCATTACACTTGGAGTCAGTGTATTGTCAACATGTATAATGAATGCTAGTGTTTGTGCAGTGTATTGTGCTGATTAGTACTAGTGTGTGTGTGTTTTTACTTGCACACACTTTGCAAGATCTTTATGGATATCACAATATCCTAACAACTTATCATGCAGATTGTCAGCATACCACGTACTGATTACATCTAACATGATATATATAGTTTAGGGATTGTTGTAATTCCATGATAATCTCATTACGTGATGAGTTACTGATAGATTTTACATGAAGCTCAGGTGAGCATTCCTTCAAGTAATCCACCATAGAATGTACATGTTACCTGAAGAGCATCTCGGCTCCACCAGGGCACGACAAACTAATTATGGTGTTGAGATTACTGTCAGGCACCCTTTGCAACATGGATTCGAATATAGACTAGCATTCACTGCAATATGCTTATGCTCTATGTACTACAGCTGTTATCGTGATCAAGCTGTACAGTATAATAAAGTATGTACCATTTACAACATTGCAATCATTCAGCATAAGATGTGTGCATGATATAGAAGTATATGCACTGTGTATTAATGATTGCTGTAAGTGAAATGAGTGTATGTGTGTGTGTGCTGATCTGCACACACATATTGTACACAGATCATTGTGCTGCTGATAAGTATAATGCTGATGATCAAAAGTATTTGTGTGGTCATCAGAACATTGGAATCTGCTGCAGTATGATAATAAGGCATTCACAGCAGTATGTATCCACAGCATAGCGATCATGTGCTCTTAGCATTCCTGCATATATACAATCATTCTGCATATGATTTTATCGCGCGTACACATGTGTGCTTCTCACTGCATGTAGACACATTAAAACTGTACGTGCTAAAATCGAGCATTCTTCGCATTTTATGAAATCATGAAAGGTATATATTATGCTGACAGGCCATAAATCATTGCACGCAGTGATTGTAAACAGTGCGTAGAGATGATTTGCAAAAATCACTGATGTACGTTGTATACAAATGCGAGCGCGCTGCTGATGAAAAGTATGAATTGTCGTCGCCATTCATCAGCATATGATACGAGCGCTGACATGTGTACAAATCAAAATTCTGTCGATGACCACTATGTCATATATTATTCTAGACAATTTTTGAACGTGATTCTTGCAAGCGCGCGCATGCTGCGATCAACTTCTGCAAAATATGTGACCATCGCGCAGTATGCGACCATCGCGCATCAACATATATGAAGCCGTACAAAAAGCAATTCAGCGCAATCATGAAAATTGCGATACTGCGCTGATGATTTTCCGCGCGGAAACGATTTTGCTGATGATTTATCGCATCTGCGAACATACATATATCCGCGAACCATTTATCGTGTACATTTCATTGCTGCGCCGATATATGCCATATGCACACCTTATCGCGTATATGTGCGATCAGCTGTTTCTGCGAGTACGCTGCGGAAAATCTTCTCGCGCAATTTCTGTGCTGTCGATATGCGAACGTATATTATTCGGGCTGCAGATATTCAATTTATGCGAACGCTGTCGTATGTGCGCCCTCCTGCAAACCTGCGAACAATATTAAATATGCTATGTCTATCACTGCACCCACTTGGGTTCTCGAGTATCGTGCCTTGACGACTTTCAGAATACCACTGATACGGCTGTAGATACAAGCGCCGTGAATATATTATCAATATACAATGAAACACTGCAAAGTTGGACAGCAATGCAGGTGAACGGATGAGCGGGTTTGTGAGTGCAGTCTCTGTAAGAGGATCTGCTGAAGCACAACGCTTCCTCACTTTTATACCTACGTCACCCATCATCTTAGATGGTACCGCCATTGGGTTGTGAACCCGAGACGTAGGTTGAACGACCAGCATGGTAATAACGACTAGTTCGTTCATGCCGCACATGCGAGTTCCGCGCATGCTGGAAGCTAAAGATGGTTCTTGGTTTGTTTCCAAGATGTATCTTTGCTTTGCCATCTTCGAGTTCAATCATACGAACTCTCGATGACAGGGATGCCTGATGATATGACATAATCATCTGGCGACATGTACAGTCATCGTCGACCGTACTGACGACTGTAATAAATGTATGACGCGACTCGACCTGTACAGTCATGATCGACCATACTGTCGACTGTCATAATAATATATGACATGACTGACTGTCATAATAATATATGACATGACATGACATGGTATGACATGTATGACAGGTATGACACGTATGACATGTATGACACATATGTCATCGGTCATAACCCTGACAAGACCCATGTTGTCAAGTTCTCGAGCTGATCTTTCTGCAGTGTCTTGTCAAAATTTTCATTCGAGGCCATCTTGACCCTCAAAATGCCACGCGAAGTGAGGGTGGTATGACGGTTTATTACGCTATATGACACGATTTGTATGCGATAATTGGTTTGCCGGTTTGAGTTTGTGTTTTCAGGTTAACAAACCCGGATACATCCGATATAATTCTTCGCGGATGCCTCTTGGGAGTGTCTAAAGTCACCCTGCCACCATGAACATGGCCAGGGGGTCAGTTTAGGGGCTGAAATAATCGTTTTACTTAGGGTTGGGTAACCCACCGTAAGGGGTCCTTACGGTGTGTAAACCCACCTTTCGTAGAATAGGCACTGTGCTTCTCATATTCTGATAGTCCACTGGCCTGCGGTCTGATTCTGAATAAACCTCGAGCTCATCTGTCACTGACTTGCCATCAAGCCTGACACCACCGACTCCTGTACCCGTAGGTGTAGTGTAGTCCAGGAGTTTAGTCAGGAGAGTGCCCGGCTGTAACCCAGGGTAGCTGAATGCAATGTCAGTGGCGACCCTTTCTGCTTCAGTGATCTCAGAATCAAGTCCAGTAGTAGAGGGTGGCTGTCCCTGAATAGGGTGTTGGATATAGCCGAATATTTCTGTCAGCATAAACATGAGAGATACCACCCGCTGAGCTGCAGTAGATGCTGCAACATATTCTGAACCCGTAGAAGATGTCTCTGTGATAGTCTGTCTGACTGTACCATACTGTAGAATCATGCCACAGAAGAATATCACCATGCCAGAGTATGATCTAGCTGAGTTTTCCAGGTCTCTGGCAGGTCAGCATCGGAGTACACAAACAGTGTGAGCACACGTGCTGGCCTCTCAGGGTAATAGAAGGCCATTCTGTAGTGTGCCGTGCAGTCCAGATACTGTGCAATTCTGATAAGAGCCTTCATTGAGTCCTCTGAGGGACAGGCCACAAACTGTGATAGGTAGATAACTGCATAGTAGATATCTGGCCGTGAAGTCCTGCTGTGCCAGAGCAGAGACCCAAGGATAGACCGATAGGGCTTTACCAGAGTGAGGTCAGGGTCTGCTGGTCTCGATATCACAATGGCTACTGCCCCGCGCTCCAGTACTGTCACAGGTACTTTAGTAAAACCATTATGGGGCCTTTTCAACAGGTTCCACGGGTCAAGTTACAGCTCAGAAAAATCATTTCGGACCCTTTTGAATTATTTTGAATGATAGTGCACGCTACAAGCAACTTTAGGTGTGAGTAAATCGTGTGTGCTTTCATGCTATAAAACACCAGAAAATTACTTAATTTCGAAAGTACTATCACAAGTACTTTGACTACGAAGGTGTTTTTGCTCGGTAGATGGCCATATATATTCGTATAGGGTGATAGGACTCTTCATTGGGATGTACTCGAACTGTGCAACATGCATTACCCCATAAGAATGCCGGTATCCTGCCATAACCATGGCAACTATCGCCGCATGTGAGAAAAACTGATTTTTTGGATGTTTTTCACTTATAAAATTTCGAGTTCCATCGTACCGCATCCCTGATTGTGATCCCATGGAGCGAAGGTCCGAGCACATTAAGGTCTCAAAAAATCAATATTGATATCTACTTTGATGTTTTACACACCCTAGTGCTACTTCCATCACACATCGAGCTCGCCGTGCCGTTTTCTTCTCGTGGGTATGCGCAGGCTGGAGCAAAGAAATAGCCCCCAAAATCAGGGTTTCCTTGTTGAAACCCAAAACGTCATAACCTCTTCGTTACTTAGAGTTATGTGAGTTATGACATGATATTTCATGCAAATACACTCCACTTGACTAGGAAACCTTCACACATATGGATATATCATGCATCCACGACTCAAAATTGATGACTTTGATCATTACCCACTACTTTTGCAGGGTCACCATACTAGAAAAATCCCCAAAAAATCATTTATCATCAAAAGTCGTGAATGATGGGAAATTTTTATCCATAAGACCCTATAAGTGCACGAAAATCATTATAAGTTCATGAAATATATCAGATACTCGACTAATTGCGGCGCAATGTAGGGTTGCCCTCTGCTGCATAAACGTATATAATCATATATATTGCACATCCTGCTATGATACTTCGATTAAAGTCCAAAAAAGGGCCTCGTAGTCCACAACATCGTTACAAATCATCTCCGAGCGATACTCGGTACAAGGGTGACCATCGGGAGAATCCATGGCATGCTACTTGTGTATGCGTACTAGTACACTGTCTGCTAGGCCTCTGGCATCTCTTCATAACTCGAATATGCACCTTAGACATCGACCGGGGTCCCCAAAAATGGGTCTCGTAGTCCACAACATCGTTGTACATCATCACCGAGCGATACTCGGTACAAGGGTGCCCGTTGGGAGAATCCATGGTATGCTACTTGTGTATGCGTACTAGTACGCTGTCCGCTAGGCCCCGGCATCTCTTCAAAGCTCCAATATGCACCTTAGACGACATCGACCGGGGTCCCCAAAATGGGTCTCGTAGTCCACAACATCGTTGTACATCATCACCGAGCGATACTCGGTACAAGGGTGACCATTGGGAGAATCCATGGCATGCTACTTGTGTATGCGTACTAGTACGCTGTCTGCTAGGCACTGGTATCTCTTCATAACTCGAATATGCACCTTAGACATCGACCGGGGTCCCCGAAAATGGGTCTCGTAGTCCACAACATCGTTACAAATCATCTCCGAGCGATACTCGGTACAAGGGTGCCCGTTGGGAGAATCCATGGTATGCTACTTGTGTATGCGTACTAGTACGCTGTCCGCTAGGCCCTGGCATCTCTTCAAAGCTCCAATATGCACCTTAGACATCGACCGGGGTCCCCGAAAATGGGTCTCGTAGTCCACAACATCGTTGTACATCATCTCCGAGCGATACTCGGTACAAGGGTGACTATTGGGAAAATCCATGGTATGCTACTTGTGCATGCGTACTAGTACGATGTCTGCTAGGCTCTGGCATCTCTTCATAACTCAAATATGCACCTTAGACATCGACCGGGGTCCCCAAAATG
This sequence comes from Cymbomonas tetramitiformis, assembly GCA_001247695.2. Taxonomy (NCBI): domain Eukaryota; kingdom Viridiplantae; phylum Chlorophyta; class Pyramimonadophyceae; order Pyramimonadales; family Pyramimonadaceae; genus Cymbomonas; species Cymbomonas tetramitiformis. Next base: position 66,147 of record LGRX02012326.1, read on the forward strand.
GGTCTCGTAGTCCGCAACATCGTTATACATCATCACCGAGCGATACTCGGTACAAGGGTGCCCGTTGGGAGAATCCATGGCATGCTTCTTGTGTACCCCAACCTACCATGAGATTGATTTGTGTAAACACACTTGTAGGGGTGGGTTTAACCCGCAACTTATTACCACAAATGGCATCACGCCAACAGGCTCACACCCACAAACATCATTGGCCAACATATACCCCTTGGATATGTGTGGTCGCCCGGGCAATCTCACGCCAAGAGCTACTCCAAAAAAATTCGTAAAGATGGCCAACTGTTTGAACACCCAGTGCGGAAACCGCAATGTAACAAAAAATGCTACCCCCTCGGCAATATGCATCCGCAGTGGGAAGGCGACAAGTGGTTTAGAGGCCAATGGCACAAAAGACAATCATGTTTGGGTCACAAAGTCAACATAATATGAAGGGCAGTATGACCGTAGTGCTGGATGTGACACCCCGTGTGTGTCACAGTCCTCTGTCTGTACTAGTACTCCGTACAGTACGGCTGTCACAGGTTCAGGGTTTCGGGCTTAAGCCGAGCGACACTCAATCTAACTTGACTTCTTATGTTATCTTAAGTGTAAGCATTCTGAGTTATCAGCACCTCAATATATAGTTGGCACTATATATCCCACAGGTTATGGTGCGCCAGGCACCTTCCACTACTTTTGATTGCATGAGTGGCTAAGCCACTCCGCTTGGTGGGGCGTTGGGGGCCCAATTTGATGTCGTGATTTTCGCAGTTGCGGTCGAGAGCTAGTTTGCGGGCGGATTAAATTTGGTATCGCTGCAGCGTTCGCCTACCTGGGATTAATTTGTATTGTCCGCGTTGGATTTTACTCGACTGGAACTTGATCAATTTTTGTCGTGAGTTTCCTTGGCCGCCGCGTTACGATCTTGCAATTTCACAGTTACGGCTTCCTTGATTATCCGTTCCGAAACTGCATCTTGCGGCTCTCGACCGTCGCTTTTCTGTGTTCTACGACATCGGCCCTCTACCCCAACGCTCCCACCTGTTGGATTTTCATCATGAGCGTAAATTCACACGTCACGCCTCCCTTGGGGGCCAACAATCGAATTCGACTAGACACGATTTTTTCACGCGACGTCGGGTCTCGCTATAGACCGACGCCAAATTCTCCGGCTGTCAATCTCACGGCTCCGGACCGGACTCGAGCTGCGGCTGTCCAAAATTCCACTTGGGATGTCGACATCATCAAGAGGATCTCTCGCGACGCCTTGGGCTCCAAAGAGGAAACCTTTCATGGAGATGAAGTACGCCGTAACACGCTCTGGACGGCCATTGTGAAGTCCTTGCAGCGTGCGTTCGAGCAGAAGGACCCCAACAACGCCGCTCTTTTTGATTTGGCGGACGCGCAAAAGGAAGTCAACGCCATCTTCAATGCCATCCTCTTCTCGACTTTGACATCGTTGACTTCTCCTAGCTCACCCGCGCGGCGTTGGGTTGAGGCCTCGGGACGGGCTTCGCCTCAGGATGGCAAGCGTGCCCTCCTCGAGGTCACCAAGAGGTTGATCCCTCGCGTGGTTCGACCTCTTGGGCATTACGAGGAGCTTTGCTCCATTTATTTCGACGACAAGAAGGACCCCGACCCTCTTATCCAAGATTTCGACGCATGCCTGACCGCTATTGGCAACGGTGCCTCTGGACCTCTCGACGACATGATGGCCAAGAAACAGCTTCTGGCTTCTCTCGACCCCGAATTCTACGACAAAGTTATTACCCCACTTCGTCTCGACGTTGAGTTGGCCAAGGTCGAGCTCGAAGACATCTACGCCCACGTCCTCGAGATTTGGGATGCGAACGCCGGCAGGGGCAAGCACGTGCCCTTCGTGGACAAGTCCAACGTGCTGTACTCTGGTCTGCCGTCCGACGTTGACGTGAAGGCCCTGATCAAGGAGTTCCAATTCCACATCGACGCCGCCAACAAAGTGCTTGCGACGCTCTCCGACGAGGATGCACGCGACGAGCCGACGACGAGATGGCCGGCTCCGGCTACGGGCAAGCCTACAGGCAAGCCAGGTGTGCACTTTCCGCCTTCCTCCTGGCGTGACCGCCAGAACCGTCGGGAAGATGGGAAGTTTCACGGCCGGAAGCGTGAATGGCAACACCGCTTTGCCGCTTCTCCCCTTCCCAAGGGCGGGAATTGGCAACAAGGCGACCGACGCCGCAACAACGACAAGAAGGCTTACGGCATGCATTCCGTCTCCTTCCACGTCCTCTCCAAGGCCTTCGTTCCGGAGTGTGTCCGATGCCCTCCGGGGTTTTGGCATGACTCCGCGAATTGCCCCACCGCTGACATCAAGTGCGACGAGTGCGTGATTGAGCAAGCCGACGACGCCGACGGCCTCGTGTCCGCCTTCCAGACCGCATTCGACACTGAGGACGACACCGCCTTTGCTCGACTGTGTGCACAGCATGATCATCCCTTGGTTCGGCAGGACGAGGAGCCCTTCACGTTCTCCGAGGACATTGACGTGGGGCTCCGAGCACAGTACGCGGGATTGACGCCCACCCATCCCTCACTCCTTACTACCCGCGTGCTTGAAGCACGCACCGCTCTCCGAGAGCTCAAGCAGGTGGCTGGTGGTGCTGAGTCCGGAACTCAGCACTCTCCGATGGTACACTTCGGTTCGGCCGCGCCCTCCGTGATCGACGATGCCGTCGTGGAGCATGAGCCGGAAGTGGCGATCGAGGCCGAGGCGGACGCGGTAATTTACCCGAAGCAGTTCGCTGACGGTGAGGCGCCCTTCGAGCAGTCCTTTATGGACAACATGTCTGTAAAATTGGGCTTCTTCGAGCCCGAGCCGCAGGTCTCACTTCAATCCTTCAAACCCCTGCCTCCGTACATTTCTTCCACGCATGATTCGGCCAGCGTGGCTGACACGGAGTCTGACGACGGGGACTTACATGATGCCGTCCCACCACCCGCTCCACGGGTTGGTGGTGTACGGACACCTTCAATCGGAGCATTCCTCACGGCAGCAGCTATCCCCGCTTTGTTTCTGTGTGTGAGCATCGCCATGATCGACACCGTCACCGCCACAGCACTTTGTGATGTGGAGATTACACCACGGTCGGTGGTGTACGGTGGCTGCTCTGGTTATCGGAATGACACAGTGGACTCCTTCACTGACCCCGGCCTTCTGGACACTGGACCGACTGACTTCTACGGCATCTTCAGTCTGGACTCTGACGGCTTCGACATCTACAATCTGAACTTTCAATTTTGAGAACTACAACAACTTCAATCTTTGTGAACTCTGCTCTGTGGACCACTTTAAAGGTGGCTAGAGTTACTGTCAAAAGCCTAGTAGCACCGCTAGATCTGTATCACGGGCACAGTAGCCTTCAGTGTGTTGTGCTAGCTAGAGATTTGGGACCGCCCTGGCCAAGAGCACAGGCCCCCACTAGCAATCTGTTTCCACCGCTTGAGATGGTGTGTTTTGTTTCACCTAACACTGCCTGTTCCACCCTAACTCTTCCTCCGTAATAG
>LGRX02012327.1:0-13346 GCA_001247695.2 Cymbomonas tetramitiformis
GGCATGTATGTCCCTTCTTGATTCTTGGTGTACATCTTCAGTTGTACAGTGCCCAAGCCGGTGTCATGTCTCTGAACTGTGACTAGCTTCATCCCTTCCTGGCCCATTCCTGTCCCTTTCCAGCACATCATGCCCTCCTCCGGGGCTTGCGGTGTGTCTCTGTATTTGGTTTTAACCTTCCGCAGTTCTGCCCCTGACGAGTCACATATAACCTCTGTCTGGAGGGCTAAAAACCAAGATGGAGGTTCTGTTCCTTGTAGGCTATGCTTTGCCCTCAATTCTTCCCAACTAAGCATAAGCCCTCCACAAGACTGAAGAAAGGAACCCATGTATCTAAGATTCCGGGTTGCAACTAGCATACTAATCTTCTCATACACAGGCTTCGGGAGTGACGAGTAAAGAAAGGTCTGTAGTTCCTCGTAGTCCTGTAGGGTTGAATGCTTTGTGTCTATAGAGTATCCATATTTTGACAATATGTAGCTCACCCGTTTGAACCAGTTCCCGCCTTTATCCGTGGCTTTTTTGAAAGGGAGGTGGTGGGATAAAGGAGAGCCCTGAATTTTTAGTTCCCTCGCTTCTCTTTCCATAACATAACTTGCCATTCTGCTCCATGTGCTGCTGTTGTCTCTGTACAAGTGTGCATTCGGTGTGCCGTGTGTTCCTTGTATGATCTGGTCACTCCAATATTCGTATTCTGTTGTATTGCATAGTGTGATTAAGGTTTCCGAGATGCATGTAGCATGGGCAATGTCTGTTACATTGTCAATCCCCAGTCCTCCTAGTGCGGCCGGTGTCCAGACTAATTGATGGTTTGTGTCTATGGGACAATTTAAGTATCTCAAGACAAAGTTTGCTATTGTGCCATCAATTTCTTTTGCTACATTGTTTGTTTCCGTGCTAATGGTCGATGTAACTTTTAAGGGATATGCCATTCTTGGTACAACAACCGCATTGATTATGTAACGAAGCTGGTTCAAGTTTAAGGTTTGTGTTTGAACTGACAGCAGGCTTTGGGTGAGCTTATCCATGAGTATCTGTTTTTGGTGTTCCCATCCGCCATCCAGCGCAAACCAAACCCCTAAGTATCGGTTTGCCTCAGTTCTGTTGCTATATTCAAGATAGGCAGGGGTCTTGGGCGGAAGCCATTCGGACCATGTGTTGGGCCCTTCCTCTCCGTCTTCGATTTTCAGCATACCTCCGGACATGAGTTTCTTTTCCAACTCAATATGCCCTTCATATGCTTTGCCCCTCTGTCTTGCAGGTTTCCTGTGGGAGTACTTAGATTTTTTGGCATTAATGGGAATCCCTATGAACCTCATGAACTCATTGATCACCCCGAGCATGTCCTGTACTTCCTCTTTTGATTTCCCTATCAGGATGATGTCATCACAGAAGAATCTGGCAAAAATGTTAGGCGGTGAATTCATGTTCAGCCATTTTCTGTTCTTCTGGGGTGAAGTAGCTCCCGGGTTTCTGGTAGCATCTCTCGGTTTCTCCAGGGCATACCCGTAGGTCTGTTTCATGGGGTTCTTCCCGTTGGCCCTTTCTGCCAGCCAGATGGCCAATATGTCCATAATTGCCACAAACCTGAGGGGACTTAGGACTTCTCCTTGGGGCACCCCGCATTCAAGCATCCATTCATCTGTCATGCCTTCAGATGTGAGGACTGATCGGGATGCTTCGGATGTGATGTCCGAGATGATTGTAATGATGTTTTCGGGCAATCCTATTTTCTCCAGTGCTAGTTTGCTCATCCAAAATTCTGCTCGGTCAAAAGCTTGTTTAAGGTCCAGGTAGACAACATGCAGTTCTTTGTCGAATCTGTTAGCATCGGAAATAACTTCATTTAGGACTTGCAACGAATCCTCAATGTTTTTATTGGGTAAGAAGGCATCTTGGATTGGGAAAAAGACCGGATGTTTGGATAAAGCCTTCTTTATTCTATTTGCAATGATAGAATTGAACAACTTCATGCCTGTTTCCAGCATGGTGAGTGGTCTGGAATTATCTGAGGTGCACGGTTTGCTTGGATCTTTGGGGATCGGTTGAATGAAGCCCGCTTTTGCTAATCTTGGAAAAGAGCCTGTCCTCAGAATGTTGTTAAACATTTCAAGTATTAATTCCTGGAGGTTTTGGGGTCCCTGTATCCATTGTGCATAATGCATTCCCGATGGGCCTGGGGCTGTGGATACTCCACATGATCCATAGACTGCCTCCAACTCCTTCATGAATATAGGTTCTGCTAGCTGCTCGGTGACATGCTGAGGTAGTTTGGGGCTGTTCTCTAAGATCGATCTCAACCATGGGGGTAGGTGCTTGGGTGCTTCGGGTCTAGTGGAGAAGAGTTTATTTTCTTTGTATTCTTTAAAAATGGCTTGCTTCCTTTCATTTGCTGTTAGCGGTACCTCACCTTTGTCGTCATATTCTGGGGCTGCACCCTTTTCCGTCCCTTTTTTGTTTCCTAAAGCTCTATCCAGGAAGGCTGAAACTTTCTTTGCAAACAGATGTTGCATCTCTTCCTTCTCCCGGAGCTTCCAGTATCTTATGTCCTTGATTCTGCTCTCTTGGAATGCTTTTGTAACTGTTGGCAGGCGCGCCTCAAGTCTGATACTCCATGCCTCAGCCGTTTCTTGTGGCTTCCTACAAAGACTGTCACAAGGTATGGTACTGACGAGGCATTCTGTTGCTTCCAAGTCCTTCTCCTTTTCTATCTCTCCCAGCATTCGGTGTGCTTTCCTCAATGACTGAAGCCATTTGTATAGATAGTTTGATGTGGCTGATGGGACCGGCCTTTTGTGCATCTTTTTCCCCCTCGTTCCAAATGCGGCACACGCCGCTTTGTTTGCTGATTCATGGATGAAGTCCCAAGTTTGGTCCGTATCTTCTTTATGTCCACTACCCGGTCTTGGGTACATCACGATGTACCCAAGCCACTCTTTGTTCCGCACGCCATGGCGAGCTCGAAACATTTCAAGTGTCCATATGGCCGATATAGGTTGTCAATAACACACCAATCTTGGGTATGAACCATATGTTTGGCGGTATTCATGTCATAGACATGGGTTTTTGGGGGCGGTTGCCTTGGTGATTTTCCAGAAAAGACGAAATTCTCAAGTTCTAAATTCTTGGGTACATCGCTTGGGTACATCGATTTGTATGCATGGTTATGCACATGAAAATTGCATATTTGGTCGATGTTTCATTAGGGCATTAACATAGACCCTTCAAAGCACTTATTTTATCATGGGTCGGTCCCATACCTCACAAGTTATCATACTTCATCATCAAGACTTCTCATCATAAAACAGTGTCATATTTGAGATTTCGCCTAAAAAAAATGCGCGCGGACATGTGTGATGACTCCCACCCATCGATCTATTGAACGAAGGCATATTTACATGTGCAATGCATGTTATCGCAAATACGATTGCCAAAGAATGAGTTGACAAATATTTTTGGTCATAATAATCAATATCACAGGTCACCTTCAACCGCTCGCGTCGACTCGTCCCCATACCCGATAAGGTACCTCGTGCCGCGCGGCAAGTAAGCAGTTAAGCTTGGGGATCCAGGGTACGCCGAACATGACGAGAATAAATTAATTAAGATATTGTGGTGTAACAAACCTTAAAAAGTATTCCACTTTGTGAAGAATCCCCCCCTAAGATATGCGAGACTGTGAAAAAGGCGAGTCGCAACAAACCGTGGTAAAAAAATAATTAGAAAAATGTTTTTGGGAGCCAAGTTGTGATTTGCATGGGTTTGAATGCACCTGACATGATATATATCCTACCGGGATGCTTGTGACGGCATATTCCCGTGTTCATGATGATGTTGGCTAGCTATATTGATGATTCGTAACGACAAACCGTTAAATTTATGCCCCCATACCGTCGATTTAGCTTGGGTACATCCCTATGTACCCAGACCCTCTTGGGTACATCCCCATGTACCACCGGGTAGTGGACATTTATGGGGACTACAGTTATCCATACTCTTCTTACTGCCCTCCAATTCTTGCTTTTTATTTACTAGCTTTTGTAGTCTTTCTGTATAGGCTTTCCACCCAGTGGCATATTTGAAGTTGTATGCATTGGTTTTGTCAAGGGCTGCTAGGGGTTTGCCGCAATGACTCCAATGCTCTGCTTGCAGGCTCTGGTGCATGCAGATGTCCCATATGTGCCCTTCTCCATGCTCCTTAGGTCCTTCGAGTTTTAAGACTTCAGTGTTTCCCAAGTGAAAGTGTGTTTTGAGGTATTTCAAAACATCTTTTTTCCCATAATTGATTGGGAATTTCAAGCTCCAAAGATTACCAATTTTCGTGTAACCATGCTGTGTCACTCCCTCTGGCATGCCAATGCCCCTAGAGCGGATGTGTGCGGAGTTCCAAGGTGAGTCCATGTGTATCCACCATTCTTTAGTCTTGTTGTGCCACTTTATGCTACCTTTTGTGCTCGTCAGCTTACCCTTCCATGTGCTCGAGTCTTCCTTTAGGTTGTCTCCGTGGATATCCTCCTTTTTCATATTGTAGTCTGTGGTGTCTCCTAGAACAGTGTTTATTACTTGTGCTGCATTGTTTTGTTCAATGCTTGCATTTGCTAAATGCTTTATGGTGTATCCATTTTTCTCCAAGATTCTGGCTACAGCAGCCTTTGTAAGCTTTCTAAAACCTCCTACCGTCTCTGTGTGCTCCAGTCTTACTGGGAAACCAGGGTACTTGTCATGTGTAGTGTCATTTGCTCCGTTCAGGCGCGGTTCCTCTGTAGGGGTATGTTTCTGTTTTTCAGTGCCTATTCTACGAAAGGTGGGTTTACACACCGTAAGGACCCCTTACGGTGGGTTACCCAACCCTAAGTAAAACGATTATTTCAGCCCCTAAACTGACCCCCTGGTCATGTTCATGGTGGCAGGATGACTTTAGACACTCCCAAGAGGCATCCGCGAAGAATTATATCGGATGTATCCGGGTTTGTTAACCTGAAAACCCAAACCCAAACCGGCAAACCAATTATCGCATATAAATCGTGTCATATAGTGTAATAAACCGTCATACCACCCTCACTTCGCGTGACATTTTGAGGGTCAAGATGGCCTCGAATGAAAATTTTGACAAGACACTGCAGAAAGAGCAGCTCGAGAACTTGACAACATAGGTCTCCAAATTTCCAAAGGGCCATCGAGGAAGGCCACATATCTACCAATATACAAAATTATGTGGTAACCCACCGTAAGCATATATGATCGGAACCCGCTACACCCCCCCACTTCGCGAGCGCATTACACGCATGGGGCACATCGCACCCATCCATAGTATGTTCCTCAGCTTTCATTCAACTCATAAACTGTCTGAAAATCGATAGGTTTGACACCGTAAACCTCATAACGCCACCACTAGAGGCCGCCGAAAATTCCTCTTACGGCGGGTTAACCCACCGTAAGATTAGTAGAATAGGCATCAGGGTGTATCTGCTCTCCTCTGATGTCAATCTGAGCCCAAACTATACCGTGGTCTGAAACTATGTATGGGTTCATTTCAAGCCAGCCAGCAGCCGCTGTTCTATCTTCCATTCCTTTGTTTGCCATTATATGAGTGAGTTTTGCTTTTGAACTGTTGTTCACAACCCTTGTGAATATCTCATTACATTCTGGATGCATGTGTGTGATAAGTTCTGTTAATGTTGTCCTGTCATCATTGAAGTAACTTAAGAGGTGTTTGTTCTTAGTCTGGTGATCTTTGTATGACATCTGCTGACCTTTTGTTATCCTTTGGCTTTGGGTCAGTGTGCAATTCTTGTCTCCTATTTCTATGTGGGCCTTGTTTCTGTTGTCTCCTGACTTGGCTGCCCAATCCTTAAGGGTTTTATAGAAGTCCTCTTGTTCCTCTTTGAGGCTGGCATCGTTCATGTACCCGCTTGCCACCGAAAACGAAAAACCCTTTGTGCCTGTAAACCGAATCATGACTGACCTTTTTTGTGTCCCGTCCACATATGTTGCATTGGGTGTAAGCGGTATATCTTTGGGGTTCCATACTATGAGGGACCCTATACTAGCCTTTTCATCCGTGTGTGAAATTCTAAAGTTTAAACCTTTCTGGAGCATCAATGTCTTAACCATTGGCATACTTGTGGTTGAGATCTTGGTCTCAGAGACACATATGATGTGTGCTTTTCTGTCCAGCACTAGGTTACAAATGGTCTCTAGCTTAATCATACTATCCTGGTCCTCCTTTGTGTGTCTCAATCCTCTCATATTCATTCCCATTACTATAATGTGTTCCTTTCTCCCTTGAGCTCTCTGTAGTTCCTGCAACCGTATGTTTTCCGCCTCATTCCGTGAGTGCTTAGCCTTTTGCTTGATGCATCTTCCATCCACTCCGTATAGGTTTTTGTGGAAAAAGATGTTTTCCGTCCGCTCACAATTTTGAACCTTCCTCCTCAGTTTTTTCCCTGCCTGGTACCTCATACCCGTGGTTTTGGGGGTGTTTCTTTTTCCCTGGGCATTGGAAGCCATTGCTTTCCCTGTTCTAATGCCTCCAACCACCACTTGTTTTTCCCGGAATTCTCTATTTTGCGCTATTTCCTCAGGGGTTATATTCCCATATCTGAGTTGCTCCCTGATTATGGCTACCGCTCCCCTGTTGTTTAGCTTCTCATTTCTAGTGAATTTCCCGAAGCCATGGTGATACTTGATGTTAGAAGTGATCATGCCGTTTATGATGTCTCTTTCTAGCTGGTGCTCTCCTGCATATCTGAGATTTTGAAGGATTTCCTGACTTTTGACTGCTGTGTGGAAGACCAGAAGGCCTTTGTTTTGGGGATCGATCTCACATCTGAGACCTAAGTGTTTATATACTGGTGTCTTGTTGTCATGACCTTCTTTTCCCATTTTTGTGAAAGGCTTGATTAAAAGGACGGTGTTCTTATGTTTCAAGTGTATTGCCAATGTCCATTCCTGACTTTCATGAAGGATATAGGTGTGGTGTCTTGTCTGAAGAAGTTTGTTTATGTCATTGTTGTATTCCTGTTGGCTACCGTTTATCATTTCATAAAAGGTGCGCTTGTTGTTGGTGCAAGTGAAGTCTAGTTTCAACTTGGAGCACAGTGTCTCAATGTTGGCTATGGTAATGACTCCTTTCCTGCTGTATACAGGGTTGTATTTTGTAATGTCCTTGTTGGTGTTCCCTCTTTCATCCTTGGGCTGAGTGATCCTGTCTTGGATTATTTCTTGTAGGTCCTGAATGTGTAATGTGGCCTCCGTGTTGTGGTGCTCCCCTTCAATGCTCCCTTCCTTTAGATAGGTGAAGAATGGTAAATGCTCGCTCCTGTCACACCATTGCCTCCATTTCTCCGCTGTTCTGATAACCCAGATCCCGCATGTGTGATTATCCAGTTGCTGTCTGAACGTTGATACCTCTACATTCCAACTTCTCCCGTTTATGGTTTTGTGATGAATTTTCAACCAAGATGAGAGTGCCCCTTCAAGTTTGCTTTGTGTTTCGGTTGTTGTTATTACCCCAAGTGAGTCATAGATATAGGCTTCTATGTGTTTTTCATTTGTGATTCGGAGGGTTATGAGTTTCCAGTGTTCACCGTTGCTCACCCCGAAGTGGGTCCTCAGATGTTTGCCCAATGCTTTCCTGATGAGGTGTACGAAGCTTGGTTCCCCGGTTTCCAGTTTTGAAAGGAGTTCATCATAGCCTATGGGGGGGATCGAGCTTTTGTCCTGTAGCCTGAGAGCCTCATCTAGCTGTTCAGAATCAATCCCTTCCCCGTTGTGTCCTGTTTCTGCTTCAAGACTGTTATTGTTTAGGGTTGATGACCCAGCGGGCTGCCCCCCTTTTCCCCTCATGACCTCTTTCCTGGTAAATGGCACTTCAGTCATATTGCTTCCGATGTGTATGGCATCTACCATTTTAGTGGATGATGTTGATGTGCTTGATTCCAGTTGACCGGGATTCCCCTTTTGTCCATGGTTGTTGATTCTGTTTGCTTCTGTGTGGGTGTTTAGGTGTTGATTCCTTCCTGCTAGTGTTCTCATTAGCTTTTTCCTTACGGGTATATGCAAAGGTGTGTTATGGTCATGTTTGGACCGTCTGCCTCTCCTTTGTGTTGTGAAAGTTCTTCCTACTGCATCCTTCATTACCTTGTATCGGGCATTTTGATAAGGTTTTGTCTTATACTGTAGTCTTGTTTTGGTTTTAATGTGTGCCCATTTGATCCAAGTTCTGGGTCCAGGGTTGTTGTTTTTTGTCAATTTTGCTTTGTTGTGTGCTAGGCAAGATGCCACGTGCCAAAGGAGGATGAGCGGCCCTTGTGATGCAGTGAGTTCCTCTCTCATCCGTTTTCTTTGAAGGGATACATAGCGGGCCATGATGTGAAGGGTGGTGATTAACATACCTTCGATTGGAGTGCTCATCTTGTCTGTTGCTGAGTTTGTCTTCCCGACCATTTTAGCAATTAAGTGTTCCTGCATTAGTGCCCAGCCTGTTACTTTGGGGAATTGGCCCGCAGATAGTTAGTGCTATTGTCATAGTCAGCTTGCTGCAACAGTATTTTATATATTTTACACAAGACCCGGGGTTTTCTGGGCGATCCCCCGTTGGCAAGGCGGACACCGTGCTAGGCCACGGTGCTCCAACGGGGCAAGTATACAGGTGTTTTGTTTTTAGAGTTCTGCTTTCTATGTTTGTATGAACTGCTTGCAGCTGTCTGCTCATCCTAAAAAGTTGCTGAGAATCAGGTGAGCTAGTCTCCTGCAGACTTAACTTAGCCACTAACGGTGTTGAAGGATTTGTTCAGCTTTTTCTTAGTTCCTCCGACTGAGCCAGGGGTGCCTCTGTCCCGCTTTTCCCCTTTCCCCTTCTGTTCAGGGGTGAGGCCCGCTTCTCCCCCCTGAAGCATCCTCTCATTGTAACACATGCACTTGATGTGGTTGAGCCTGGCAATCCTGTCTTCTCCGTGAGTGACCGAGCTGCAGTACTCAAAGCCCTGGAAGTAAGAGAGCACCAGCCTCCCCCTTTCCTGGCCCTGTACCAGAACCTGCATCTCGGTGGGGAAATCCATGATTTCCGGGGGTTCATTCCCATCAACCAGATGATCATCACCACCCTTCTGCAGCGGCTCACCATCCTCCCCCTTCTTCATCTTCAGAAACAGCACCTGTCGTGTGTTTCCCGTGTCCCACGGTCTGTTATTCTCCGATAGTTTTGTAGTGGTTCTTGTTAGACTTGTAAAGTTATGTAACACGACCTGCTGCTTTGTGGTGGGCTGAATTGTGCTCGATGCATGTTTCATTGAATTCCTTGTATTAACATTTCGGGCTTGATAGGTGGCATGTGTTGTTACCTTTTGATGGTTGTTTGAGATGGGGTGGATGCGGTCATGAGTGTATTTGATGTCCTCCACTAGCTCGGCAGTCATGGGGTGCTTCAGGAGGTAGTTGGCAACATCCTTTGCCTTCATCGGCATCCTGTTCCCCTGCTTGTTTGATGGCTTCCAGGCCCATCGGGCCTCCCAATAGAGGTCACCGACATTGTGCACCCTGACTGTCCAGTCTGTTCCGCTCGCTGTTTTGATCTGAATGAGGTCAAACATCAACTGGGTGTGCTCACTGTCTACATTTCCAATCAGGACGAAAGGTTGCTTTCCTCCTCCGAAGGTCAGTGCTGTTGCTGTCACCAGAGCTGGATTTCCCCCCGCCTTTGAGATTGCAGCGGCTACCACTGTCCTGACCTGCTTCACTTCCTTTCTGGTGATATTTGCATATTTCCTTCTTGTCAGCTTCAGGAATCTGAACTGGCCCTTGAATTGCTCATCCTCTTCTTCCTCCTCATCCAACTGGACTGCATTGGTGAGCTCCCCATTCCGAATTTTGGCTGCAGTCTCCTTGATTGCTTCCCTATCCACCTCATCCCCTGCCAGTGCTGTGTACATTCCTCCACCCTTCTGCCCCTCCTGTTGGTCACACCCACTGTTTGTGAGCTCATGGTCTGTTACCAGCCTCTCCTCTGTCAATTGGTTGTGAGTCACAATTGTGCTTCTGTTTAAATACACTACTGGTGACGTACTCTCTTGTGCAATCCTCAAGTGTGTGACAGTGTAACCCCCTACACCCCAATCATCCTTTATGACCTTTTGCATGGAGTAAACATCTTGCCTGTGAATGGCAAGGAATGTTGCATTATGAGGCCTTCTAGGCGGCCCGCACTTAATTGTGTCAAAACGTACCTCAGCCTCCTCATCCTCGTCCGACATGGGGTCCTCCTGTAGCGGTCCTTTGCCTAACCCCTGCCATAAACAATCCTCATACGGTTTGATCATACTAATGTTTGTGATTGTCATATTTGTGGCCTCCAATTTACTTAAACCTTGCCCCGCTTTAACTGACATAATTAGTAACCACACAATTTTCATCATCAGGTGCATCCCTGATCCCATCTTCCCCTTCCCTCCTTCAAATAGTATCATCAACAAGTTGTTGTTTTCATGAAGGGTTGGTTGCTTCCTATTCTTTGCTATATATGTTACTATTAAATCTTTTGAAATTACCATGGCGACATCCCTCCTTCTTCCTGGCTGTCTGGTTCGTGATCAGGGCTCACTAGATCATAGGTAACTTTGACCGGATTGTGCTCGGGGGTACTCGATTCTTCTTCTTCACTGTCATGATCTATTGAATGCTCCGGGCTGACTAAGTCATAAGTTACATGGGATGGGTTGTGTTGCGGTGTGAGATAGACTTCTTCTTCTGTGTCTGTTTCAGTTTCCTCGGGAGTTACTGACAGCGGTGTGTCAGACATCGGTGACATCCACACCTGGGCCTCTGCACCATCCGCGGGGGCAACAAACTCCTCCGTCCCCTTCTCCTGCAGTTTTGTTACAGACATTCCTTTTAGTCCCCTTTGTGCTTTGTTCGCTATTTCAATGAAACAAATTATGTGGTTTGTGTTCAAACCACCAATGCTTTGTGATTTGTAATATCTGCTCGGTTTGTCATTGTTTAGCATCACGTGCTCCATGCCTTGTGTTCGGGCATTCGAGGTTGACTGCTCCCTAGCATGTGTTTTTGGATCTGACTCCACATCCTTCCTGTCCCGTGCTCTGATTTTCATGGTCGGTTTGCTTGCTTTCTGTGTTTCCCTTAATGGACTCCGTGTTTGAACTTCACCTGTTCTATGCTCTCTAACATCTGCTTTATATTCCAACTGCCTATGCTTATTAACCTGTGTTCCGTACTCCATTTGCTGATGCTTTGTGCTTTCTGCTCTCTGCTCGGGATGACCTAGTTCTGTGCTCTGTGCATTGTGGAACAGTTGTGAAAAGCGTGGCCTATTCAGCAGTGTGATACTCTTATTGCATGTAACATGGGTTGTCGGCGAGTCTTGTCTCGGGGCAGTTCCCCAGGTTACCTCTAATTGCTGAATTGATGGGTGTGAGGCTATAGCACAGATGTTTATGATTGCAAGTGATACTTGAAGGATAATAAAATTTACAAGAAATTTTTTGACTTCAATCATTTTTCTATCATTGTCCTTCATACTGATCCCTCGGATTCAGTGTCGGTATTCTGGCGCCAGTTAGCACCATTGCACCTGCAAGTCATGCAACAGAGGGGCAGCCCGTACTTGTCGTACTTCCTGATTCTACGACGGGTACGAGCTTGGCTCCCAATCCTCAGAGGGCGCCCAGCCTCGTCTAAGGGGTATTCAGGGTAAGCCAGTCTCGCCCGGGCATAAGCCAAAGCCCAGGTATCGCGGACGTCTCCGTCAGGCTCATGCTCAACCAGGGCATAAGACATGGCATCCCATTCTCTACCTAGCCTTGCAATAGTGTCTACTACTGAAAACTCGAATGCCGGATCTTCTTCCTCAGTCTCCTCTCCCTCATGCTCTTCTTCGATGAAGTCCGCCTGTTCACTCATACCCGAACTTGTTTTCAGGCTACGTGTTGTGGCTTGTGGTTTCTTGCTGCTTTTGTTTTGTGAGTGAAGATTGTTTGTTGTGGCTTGCTGAGGGGCTCTTGATGGAAAACTTCAATGCAAGGTGCAGTATGGTCTTGTGCAGCCCTATGCTTTGTGTGCTGTCTGCATGTAATTCCAGTTCTGTGTCCTGATTTCAAACTGGTCATGTTTCTGACCATATGCCTGTGCTGTCCGACCCCGAGCCCCTGTGTTTTATACTTTGTGTTCCGCCTGCCCCTGTTCCGTGCTACGCATTCCGTACTTTGTGCTCTGTACTTAGTGCTCTGTGCCGTGTGTTGGGTTTTCTGATTGTTTGTGATTGATGTTTCAAGTCCAATATTCTGTGCTAGGCCTTTCTGCTTTCTGTGGTTTGTGCCCATTGTTTTGTGTTTCAACTGTATCTGCTCTGTGTGCTGATTACAATACTTCCTGACCCAATTCAGTTTACTATGCTTAGTTCTCCTGCTTCCTCTATAGTTGTTCTGGACTGAATTTATCAGTGATCTGCAATTTATGCATTGTGCTTTGTGCTCATGAAGCCTCTGTTCTATGTTATCTGCTTGCTGCTTTGTGCTTGGCTTTCCCCCTTTTTGTGTTCTATGCTTTTTGTTTGGGATGTTTTTGTTTTGTGCTCTAACTTCTGTGCTCTGGTTGTCCACATTCCTTACCATGTGTTTAAGTTGTGCAGAGAATTTGCTCCTTGTTCTGTGCTCCATGTAAGGTTTGCCATTGCTTTGTGCTCTATATTCTGTACTCTGTGCTTTGTATTGCATAATCTGTGCTCTGTGCTTATTGTTCAACCTGCCTACAACCTGAGCTTTAAGCTTGGTGCTTTTTGCTCGGCCCTTCCACTTTCTGTGATCTGTGCTTTGTGTTCTATGCTTCTGCACCTGCTGTGTGCTATGTGCACTGTGTTTAGTGCTCATATTTTCCCAAGGTTCTGTGCTCTTTGCTCTATGTTGTATGGTCTGTGCCCATGCTTCCCTTTCACTGTGTGCTATGCTTTGAGCATGAACTATCCTTACACAGTGCTCTGTGTTCTTTGATCCGTGTGCCCATTCTCTTTGTTTTGTGCACAAATTTCCAAATCTGAGTGATTTGTGCTTTGTGCTTCGTGCTTGCATTGTTCTTGCTTTATGCTTGATGTACCCATTCCCCAAATGCCAAGCTATATGCTCACTATTTTGTGCTTTGTGCTCGATCTGCCTATACTCCGTGTTTTGCGCACTATGTTTGGTCTGACCATACTCCGTGCTCAATGCTTTATGCTCCGCCTGCTCGTGCTCCGTGCTTCGGGCTCTGGGCTCGAGTCGCATAGTTCTGATTTTAGTGCTATTTTCCTGTAAGAGGCAGTGAGGGGCGGTGAGGGGCGGTGAGGGGCGGTGAGG
>LGRX02012328.1:0-39799 GCA_001247695.2 Cymbomonas tetramitiformis
ACGGTCGACTATGACATGTACAATCAGTATGTCTGTCATCCACCTAAGGTGAGTGACATCTGTCATCGAGAGGCCAAGTATATGGCATCGAGATGGCGAAGCAAGACAAGTCTAAGAACGAACTGAATTGTTCTGTAAAGACGCATCTTCGCTTCTAGCATGCACTGAACAACATGCGAGCATCAATGGCTATATCGTCTAGCCGATGCGTCAAGTTCACCTAGTGCTCTCGGGTTCACAACCCGATGGTGGTAACGCGTGCGACGCGTGAGAGCACTAGAGTATATGAGGAGCATTGAGCTCAAGCACGCACTTCTGGTCCCCAGACTGCTGCACTCATACACCCACCAAATACTTGCATTGATACGGCTGTAGATACAAGCGCCGTGAATATATTATCAATATACAAAAGAAACACTGCAAAGTTGGACAGCAATGCGAGTGTACGGATGAGCGGGTTTGTGAGTGCAGTCTCTGTAAGAAGATCTGCTGAAGCACAACGCTTCCTCACTTTTATACCTACGTCACCCATCATCTTAGATGGTACCGCCATTGGGTTGTGAACCCGAGACGTAGGTTGAACGACCAGCATGGTAGTAACGACTAGTTCGTTCATGCTGCACATGCGAGTTCTGCGCATGCTGAAAGCTAAAGATGGTTCTTGGTTTGTTTCCAAGATGTATCTTTACTTTGCCATCTTCGAGTTCAATCATACGAACTCTCGATGACAGGGATGCCTGATGATATGACATAATCATCTGGCGACATGTACAGTCATCGTCGACCGTACTGACGACTGTCATAAATGTATGACGCGACTCGACCTGTACAGTCATGATCGACCATACTGTCGACTGTCATAATAATATATGACATGACATGACATGACATGACATGGTATGACAGGTATGACGTATGACATGTATGACACATATGTCATCGGTCATAACCCTGACAGATCTCCCCTCTTAAGAGAGTTGTGACCTCACAACGGGCATACCTTTGTATATGTCTTTGATGTCTTTGTTGTTGTCGCTTCTTGCTGGTACCAGTCTTCTTACACCGATTTGAGGCGTCCCTCATGGTGTTTTTAGGTTATTGGGGGGAACTGAGTCCACTTTAGTCCCTCACCTTACAGTTCTTAGGATGTAGCCCACCTTTCTGGAAATCGTATCGTTGAGTGACGTTCCAAGGTTCAATGAAGAGCGTTTTCGCGATACAATCCTACGCTGGATTACTGATTGATCCACACGTTATCATGTATGTGCTAGACGATTCAAAGCATCCGAAGTCTACGTTACGGATTATTTGCGCTAGCCGTCGTCGCTTTAGCGAACGATGATCCCACGATTTAACGATTTATAATCGCACGATTCTCGGCCTGATATAGTGCACCCAACCCTTCCTCCCCTCCTTAAGCTACTTTGGAGGATCATAGGTGGCGATGGGGAGCCCGATTTTTGGGGCTTGTTTTTAATGCAAACGGAGTGGCCCTGCTTAACGGAATTGGACTTATAATCCTCAACCGGTCTGCTCAACTCCTCAATGTTTTTGTCCAGTACGCACGCTTTGACGAACATCTATCGCGATGAGTGAGAATGGATTCGCCACGTACTAATGTGAAATTTATTTAGTTATGTTTGTCAAGCACAACTTAGGATCACAACTCCGTCTACCTCAGTCGATGTCTCCGGTAGCTTCGGATGACTGGCCAAGAATCCGATGACAAACCACGGTTTTGGCAAAGGTAGCATTTAGCAGTTTTTATTTATCCACAGATATGATATCTCGCATGTGTGCGTATCTGTGCAAGGGTATGATTTTGAACAAGGCTCACTACACCTTTAGCAAGGAAGGATCAATTCCCGCTTCAATGCAACATAATGATAAACATTAAGAGCAAGGTTATATAGATGATCGACATGTATTAGTATATACAACGTTGTATTACAAGAAGTAAGGGCATAAGGCTTAATATAATGTTTAGCCTTCATAGGCAGCTATAATGTCTGCTGCATTGGTCAGCTCTATGGCTTTGACCCAGGTGTCATGCTCAGGACCGTAGCCTGCATATCGTACTAAATAGTATTTGACACCTCTAGTGAACTTATCCGAGAGTATATGTGATATCTCAAACAGTGGTTGCCCTTCTTCGGTGATCATCTGTGGCAGAGGCAAAGGTGCTTGGATCGAGTCATTGTACAGCTCTAATCTGGATACAGGCTGTACCGGATGAATACGGATATCAAGATTTCCGAAATCTAACTCGTATGCACGTCCATGGCTAAGCACTTTGGAAATAGTGAACGGTCCAATATATGGCTGCTTAAAGTGTCTGCCTGCCTCTGTCAAACCAGTCCATTGAATAAACTCGGTCCGTAAAAGAACTTTCTGCCCAACTGCAAACTGCTTAGGCATGTGAGTCTTATTGAATCTGGCTTGGCTAATTTCTGCTGCTCGGGAAATGTTGTCTACCGCGTTGGCATGAACAGCCGAGTACTGGTCAAAATGATCTCGAATAGCTCTTTGTATTGGAACAGGAGCTTCTGGCGGAATAGTGATAACCAGGTCATGAGGCGAAAGTGGTTGCGCCATCGAGTCGAGATAAAATGGTGAATAACCAGTTGATGCAGAAACGGTATTGTTAATTGCAAACTCCACCAGAGGCAACTTGTCCTCCCACGAATTGGCTGAAGTATCGTTGCAACAACACCTGAAAATGAAAATGCTACTAATCAGTTTGTAAACCAGAGGATGGTGAAATCAAATCATGAATCAACAATTTGAAAAATACCTGAGGATGTCCTCAATGAAGGCATGGCTCCTCTCATTGGCAGCATTCGACTGTGGATGGTGTGATGACGTCATGGACAATCTCGTACCAGTAGATTTCCACAGTGTCTGCCAGAATGTAGAGGTGAATCTGGGGTCTCGATCTGAGATGATGTTCCTCGGAAGACCATGGAGCTTGAAGATATGCTGCATATATATGGAAGCAGTATGCTGAGCTGTCCAGGTCATGCTGAAGGGAATGAGATGACAACGATGAGAGAATTGGCACATTACCACAAATATACTGTCGTGCCCATTAGTGGTGATAGGCAGATCAGTGATCCAATCAAGAGATACATCAAGCCATTTTGTCTTAGGCACAGAATATCGTATGTGTGCCTGACCATAAGGCTTGTGTCGCCTCGTTTTCTGGCGCTGACAAACGGGGCACTCCCGAATGTACTTGATGGCTGCCGTTGTCATTCCTGGCCAATAATACCGGCTACGCAGAAGATGAAGCATGCGATTTTTGCCTACATGACCAGAAATAGTGGCTGAGTGGCACTCATGAAGAAGAATGTGGCGAAGTTGTGTGATCTCACCGTCATCTGTGGGGACTTTAGCTGTTGGTGGAATGTACAGCTGTCTGCCATATATGGTCTTACGATAGATCAACCCCTGAATGAGCTCGAAGCTGTAGCTGCTGACTGACTTTGATGAAGTCGATGATGTCAGCTTAGCCAAAATAGTCTGTGCAAATGTGTCACGATCATATTCGGATATAATGATGTCGTGTAGCTGATGAGCTGATGAAGAAGATATAAGAGCAATGAATGTAGGATCTGCAGATGGAATGACCTCGCTGATGTCCATATGATGAAGACAATCAGTAAGTTCAAAAAGTGTAGAGATACGCGTGAGTGCGTCTGCAACCTTATTCTTCTCGCCAGCAATGTGCTCTATACGGAAGTTGTACTCAGAGAGTTCGTCCAACCACCGTGCCTGTTTGGGGCTCAGTGTGGATTTGGTCTGGAAATAAACCAGTGGCTGATGATCTGAGCGTACAATAGTCTCAGGAGCTCCCAACAAGATGTGGCGAAAGAATCGGAAGCCTTCCACAATGGCAAATAGCTCGATCTCAGGAATAGGCCAACGTCTCTGTGTATCGGATAGAGTGACGCTGTGATAGCCACATGGCTTCATACCTTTTCCTTGATCCTGGAGTAATACTTGGCCAACGTGTGTGCCTGATCCATCGACCTCCAAAATAGATGGCAGTTTCTGATCTGGAAGTTGTAATACTGGAGCGTTACAGATGGCACTTTTGAGGTTATCAAATGCCTGCTGCTGCTCAGTTTCCCAGACAAACTCTGCATTATCTTTAAGGAGACGATTGAGCGGTTCGGCAACTTTGGAGAACTTTGGTATGAATCTCCTAAATTGACCAACCATGCCCAAGAATGACCGAAGGGATGACTTGCCATCTTTAGCCATACGGCGTAGAGGCTGCTTTCCAACGGTAGGACCATAAGACACTGGAGGCTGAATTGCCATGACTGCTCTGATCCTGTCTTCGATGATGGATAGGCCTGCTTCAGATATGTGATGTCCGATAAAATCTATAGATTTAACGAACAACTCCACCTTGGAAGGCCTGATGAAAAACTGGTGATCTCTGCAACGCTGGAGGAACTGTCGAACATGCTTCACATGACTGTCAAAATCTGGACTGTATACGATAGTGTCGTCCATGAATATGACAAGGAACTGGTCGATGAAGTCGAAAAATGCCCGATTTCCTACACGAAGTGCTGTTGCAGGAGCATTGGTCAATCCGAAAGGCATAACTGCCCATTCATAAGAACCGTATCTGGTGCGAATAGCAGTTTTATGTATATCATCCGGATGAATGGGGATTTGGTGAAAGAACTGGTTGAAATCAAATCTACTGAACCATCTTGATCCCTTCAGCTGCTCTAGTAGGGTGTCATGTGGTGGTAGTGGATACGTGTCCTTGATGGTGATGTTATTCAGGGCACGATAATCACAACACATCCTCCACTTTCCCCCTGGCTTAGGAGCGAAAATGATTGGGCATCCATATGGCGATGATGATGGACGAAGGATACCCAACTCGACATATTTGATGATTTGCCGTTTGAGTTCCTCCATCATGGGTGCCGGAATGGTGCGTACTGGCTGTGAAGGAGGCTTATGTCCAGGTTCGATGTCGATTCTATGATATCCACCTTCAAACCGCTCTGGCCTATGACCAGCCGGAAGATCCTCTTGGAAAACGTCTGAAAAGTCTTCTCTCACTTGATCACGTGCTGCTGTGACCTCGGGGTCTTCCATTGTGGTGTCTGAGTCTGATGCTGCAAAGACCAATTCACCATCGACCTCGGAGAGGAAAAAGAGATATGCTACGGCTTCTTCAGCCGAACCACTGGATCGAATGCGACGGAGATGTTTCCTCATAGTGGTGGCACTGACCAATTCCATTTCAGGAAGGCCATCTGAGTCTGGAGTCTGCTCAACTCTGGACAATACTGTGCGAATACTGGAGCCTGATGAATGCTTCCTAGTGATCGTCAGATTTTTGGTCTGAAAGTCAATATGTGGATTCCTCCTCTCCAACCAATCTTGACCTAGAATGACAGTGAATGGTTTCATGTCAATGATGTAGAAATCTTCTGTATCCTTATACTTGCCCAACGAAAATCTAGCCTTGGGAAGATAGGATGTGCATGGTAGTTGGCTTCCTCCAGCCAATCCCACTGAAAATGATGAAGAATCTGTGGGAGCTATACCAAGCTGAGCAGCGAACTGTCTGTCGATGAAAGACGATGTGGCTCCTGGATCTACCAAAATGTGAGTACTCTGTCCATAAACTTTCCCTTTATACAACAACAGCTTCTTCTGTGATTTCAGCTGTGCTGTTTGAGACTGCATCTGTGCGATGTGTTCTGTGGGATTGTCCATCTGCTGAAACTGCAATGTCAGACTGGAAAGGACTTCTTCTGAGATACTCTCAATCCGGCCACTTGCTTCAGTGGCATCTTCAGGCTGATCTACCCTCGGGGTGCTCTCAACACCGGTACCTGCGCAGTACCCTGAGAGTTTCCCTGAGGAGCTGGAGCTGATGGAACTGGATCTGGAGTTGCAACTGCTGCATTGATGCTGTGCTGACTCTTCAGTTCCTTGACCAAGGTGTTGATCGTATTGATGAGTTTGCCAGACCCATCCTTAGCACCCTGATTCTTCTGTGGCTGTCTCTGATTCTGAAAAGGATTCTGAGCTGGTGGCTTACCCTTGATCTCCTTTCCATCATTGGTCCTGGTGGCAAAACAATCCTTCTCGATGTGACCAACACGACCACAACGATTGCAGGTCTTATCATTCTGTGATTTTCCTTTTCCTTTTCCTTTGCCCTTGCCTTTACCACCTTTTCCTTTGTTCCGATTCTGATTGGAGTTCTGACTGCCACTCTGATTCCAATTCCGATTTCTGTTGGTTCTGTCATATGGCTTTTGGCCACGTCCTCTGTCCTTATCCTTCTTGGATGGACCTCCAGATGACTGCTCCTTCTGACCCCGATAGTGAAGGGTTTCTGATTGCTTTGAGTGAATGGCGTAGTTCAAATCAAGCAATATCTGTGTGGTTTCTTGCCACGACAGATTGTTCCTCTGCTCTTCTGTCAGGTATCTGAGCTGGAACTGTCTGCGGAGATCAGAATCCATACTGGTGACGAATCTGTCCTTTATTAGCACATCATTTAAATCAACTGCTGCTAAAGAAGCCAGTGATGTAAATGTGCGCAAATAATCTGCAAAGGTTTGGGTTCCTTGAGTCAGTGCCATTAGGTGTTTCTTGGCTACTGATCTCTTATGAGGATTACCAAATTGTCTGAGGAACGTCTGTCTGACCATCTCATAAGTGGCATATGGTTGTTGTGCCAAGACCTGGAAATAGTGTCTGTCGTTATTCTGTATGAGAGTAAGAAACACTGTGATCAAATCCTTATCATTGACACCTGGATAAGTGAACTGGAAATATCTGTCCACTGTATCCAACCAGACCTCTGCGTCCTGTCCTGATTTGAATTCCCTAGGTGGTGTCATTTTCACCTTGGGGACCAAACTGGGTGGAGCTGGTGGAGCTGGTGCTGGTACTGTATCTGCATCTGGATCTACAAAGACCATCGGAGGACTGTCTGCTGTATACTCTGCTTCTGGTGCCTGAGGCTCATTGGCAGGATCCTTGTACCGGCTCATATCTGGTTTCATGCGACTGACATTGTCATAATAGCCTATGTGGTCATATCTGGTTAGTGTATCGGCATAACCAGCGATCCACTTTGGAACCTTAAACCGACTGTATGCATCGTATGAACCAAGTATGTCGAAAAACCAAGTCGAATGATCTGGGTTGATATCAGGAACCTCATGCTCTTCCTCTTCGATAGTAACCATCTAAAAACAAAACACAGCACAAAAAATACCTTCAGCTAATTGTCTAACTGAGTGTGTGTGATTTATATGTTATATATGGTATATCTGTATATTATGATGAGGTTATGCATATACATATATCCACCTTCTTCCCCCCTCAAGGAAGTGTGTGATACAGTGGCAGTTGTCAATTGCCAATACCTCATTCAGCATATATTCCTTATAGGAATTAGCTGTTACAGTTTTAGGGTTGCAGCCCTACAGTCCTTGGGTTGTAGCCCTGCAGTTTTTGGGTTGTTGCCCTACAGTTTTAGGGTTGTTGCCCATAGTATTATCATGTCTATGATGATTTAGCATGATATAATAATACCAAAAAACGAAGTTTTACGAAATAAAACTGGCATTTTAGAGCATATATAGTTACAGTGACCCTGTTACTCAATACAGTGTTTAGGGTGTTACTTGATATCAGTAACCCTAATACAGGTAAAAAATAAGCAGTATAACGTTTTTGCAAAGATTTTTAAGCAAAACTGCATTCAATACCTAAGTGAATGTTAAGTGATTTTCAGAGGGTACGTTACACCCCTGACACACACATTCAAATATTAGGGTGTTACAGGGTGTTACACGTGTTATGTCTTTCAGGGATTGTTATTTGATAGATAAATATCCATTATAGCAAAAAAAATCAATCCCGAATTTGCAAAAGATTACACGTATTGTATTTTGACCGATTTTTCGTTACAGCCAATATGTTCACCCCTATATATTACACACCTAATATCTAGGGTGTTACACGAGATATGACTATTGTCATTATGATTTTCTCATACCTCAATAGGTATAAAATCATATTATCAAATAAAATAGGGTCCGATTTTCAATTTTCAAATCTATCGCAAACGGATTTTACCCATTTTGGCCGTTTTTGGCTATATGTATATATATATATATATACATATCTCTGTGTGTGTGTGGACTGCAAAGTACAGAAGCACTGCAAATCACTTCACCTTTGCACATGACAAATTTCATGGCATAAAAGTGAATTATTCTGCATATCAACATCTGAGGTTGATCACATTTCTGGGTTTTACTGATTGAAACCCATGGAGGCAAATGCACTCTCTGGTGATATTTAAGATATATCAACTGTAAATGAATTCACAGTTGTGTCAGATCCTAAGATATATTTGGATGTATACAACGAGTATATCAAGTGATATCTCTATGTTCAAATACATCTGGACACTGCTAGATATAATCTGAGCAGTTTTTACACAACACAATGTTTGTGTGTGTGTACGTCCACAACCACCTTTTGTCAATTCATGTATGGTTGCTGATCTGAGTTGGTACATGCATGTGAAGTGATCATCTGTATCAACTGTCAGAATGCAATGTAGATATTGATGTTGCTCCAGCGATAGTGTGTGGAATGACGAGTGGACTGCACCCAACAGTTACCAGCTGTTTAATGGGTGCAGTATCTTGCCTTCGGGTCTGGAGATAACTCCATCCAGCCCTACAGCATCTTGTCTTATCCTGCTCCCTTATCTATCGCAATCACTGACATTTTCCACGCACATGTGTTTGGAAAATGGTATCTATGTATTATGTATTGATACAATACTTGATCATTACACTTGGAGTCAGTGTATTGTCAACATGTATAATGAATGCTAGTGTTTGTGCAGTGTATAGTACTGCTGATTAGTACTAGTGTGTGTGTGTGTTTACTTGCACACACTTTGCAAGATCTTTATGGATATCACAATATCCTAACAACCTATCATGCAGATTGTCAGCATACCACGTACTGATTACATCTAACATGATATATATAGTTTAGGGATTGTTGTAATTCCATGATAATCTCATTACGAAATGAGTTAATGATAGATTTTACATGAAGCTCAGGTGAGCATTCCTTCAAGTAATCCACCATAGAATGTACATGTTACCTGGAGAGCATCTCGGCTCCACCAGGGCACGACAAACTAATTATGGTGTTGTGATTACTGTCAGGCACCCTTTGCAACATGGATTCGAATATAGACTAGCATTCACTGCAATATGCTTATGCTCTATGTACTACAGCTGTTATCGTGATCAAGCTGTACAGTATAATAAAGTATGTAACATTTACAACATTGCAATCATTCAGCATAAGATGTGTGCATGATATAGAAGTATATGCACTGTGTATTAATGATTGCTGTAAGTGAAATGAGTGTATGTGTGTGTGTGCTGATCTGCACACACATATTGTGCACAGATCATTGTGCTGCTGATAAGTATAATGCTGATGATCAAAAGTATTTGTGTGGTCATCAGAACATTGGAATCTGCTGCAGTATGATAATAAGGCATTCACAGCAGTATGTATCCACAGCATAGCGATCATGTGCTCTTAGCATTCCTGCATATATACAATCGTTCTGCATATGATTTCATCGCGCGTACACATGTGTGCTTCTCACTGCATGTAGACACATTAAAACTGTACGTGCTAAAATCGAGCATTCCTCGCATTTTATGAAATCATGAAAGGTATATATTATGCTGACAGGCCATACATCATTGCACGCAGTGATTGTAAACAGTGCGTAGAGATGATTTGCAAAAATCGCTGATGTACGTTGTATAGAAATGCGAGCGCGCTGCTGATGAAAAGTATGAATTGTCGTCGCCATTCATCAGCACATGATACGGGCGCTGACATGTATACAAATTAAGATTCTGTCGATGACCACTATGTCATATATCATTCTGGACAATTTTCGAACGTGATTCTTGCAAGCGCGCGCATGCTGCGATCAACTTCTGCAAAATATGTGACCATCGCGCAGTATGCGACCATCGCGCATGCTGCCATCTGCAATTTAGTGATCATCGCGCATCAACATATATGAGGCCGTACAAAAAGCAATTCAGCGCAATCATGAAAATTGCGATACTGCGCTGATGATTTTCCGCGCGGAAACGATTTTGCCGATGATTTATCGCATCTGCGAACATGCATATATCCGCGAACCATTGATCGTGTACATTTCATTGCTGCGCCGATATATGTCATATGCACACCTTATTGCGTATATGTGCGATCAGCTGTTTCTGCGAGTGCGCTGCGGAAAATCTTCTCGCGCAATTTCTGCGTTGTCGATATGCGAACGTATATTATTCGGGCTGCAGATATTCAATTTTATGCGAGCGCTATCGTATGTGCGCCTCCTGCAACCTGCGAACAATATTAAATATGCTATGTCTATCACTGCACCCACTTGGGTTCTCGAGTATCGTGCCTTGACGACTTTTAGAATACCACTGATACGGCTGTAGATACAAGCGCCGTGAATATATTATCAATATACAATGAAACACTGCAAAGTTGGACAGCAATGCGAGTGTACGGATGAGCGGGTTTGTGAGTGCAGTCTCTGTAAGAGGATCTGCTGAAGCACAACGCTTCCTCACTTTTATACCTACGTCACCCATCATCTTAGATGGTACCGCCATTGGGTTGTGAACCCGAGACGTAGGTTGAACGACCAGCATGGTAGTAACGACTAGTTCGTTCATGCTGCACATGCGAGTTCTGCGCATGCTGAAAGCTAAAGATGGTTCTTGGTTTGTTTCCAAGATGTATCTTTACTTTGCCATCTTCGAGTTCAATCATACGAACTCTCGATGACAGGGATGCCTGATGATATGACATAATCATCTGGCGACATGTACAGTCATCGTCGACCGTACTGACGACTGTCATAAATGTATGACGCGACTCGACCTGTACAGTCATGATCGACCATACTGTCGACTGTCATAATAATATATGACATGACCGACTGTCATAATAATATATGACATGACATGACATGGTATGACATGTATGACAGGTATGACACGTATGACATGTATGACACATATGTCATCGGTCATAACCCTGACATGCATGCAACTTGCACACAACTGTTACAGTTCCATAACAGTCGTGCCGTGACAGAGAGCCTGATGGAGGAGTCCAAAGCGGACTCCTTCAAAAGCTTACGTCGAGTCGTTTTGTTTCTTGTTTCCATTCTCAAAATACCTATAGAGTAGGCATGTGCTAGGCGGGGCGGTGCGTGTCGGTCGCGAAATCAGCGGAGATCAAAATGTCGCAATTCAGGATGACCATACTTATAGGAAAGTAGATATATTGCAATATATATACTGTCAGTGGAATATCAAAGCACAGTGAGATAGGGTTCTCGGGTTGTCTAAAGTCAGATTAAACTGGGAGATACTCGGGTTTAAGCAGGCGGACAGACCGTGGCACACGAGCGGAGCAAACAGCAGGCACTGCAAGTGACATCCGAGCAGGCGAGGGGTGACACAGGGCACCCCAGACCTCCCCCCTTATGGGGGGTGAAAGTCAGTGTTCCCATGACACCACCTCACCCCGAAGGTGGGAGGTGCACTGCAGGGCCAGCCGGTACTCCCGGGCAGGCGGCTAGGAGAAATGTAATGTTCCCCTAGCTACTAGCTAACTCGTGATGTGTCAATTGAGGGTCTCAATCTAGGGTTTGTTTTAGACGGCGGCGGCGTCATTCCCGATGGTGAACGGTGTCGAGCGCCAAGTAGTCAACGTTCAACCAATGCCTGTGCGATGCCAAAGCCAAAAACGGCCGGGCACCACCAGAGCAAGTGTGCCGTTGCAAGGGGGGCGAGTGTGAAAAATGCGGCGAGACAGCGCGCAATTCTCCAACCCCAAGGCAAAACCAACGTTAGGGCAAGGTGGGGGGGGTGCGGCGGCACCACCGGCCACCACCAGATGGCAACCAGGGGGCGCACAAGATGTAGGTGTAAACGGTGAAAAACGCGGAGAGTCGGAGTCGTCACAGTCAGAGCTCTCGTTGTCGATGTTGTTGCGAACGCTGGTGTCGATGTTGGTGCTTGGTGCACAAGCACCACCAAGCACCACCAGACTGTAACCAACGGTAAATTGTTGCCCTCGAAGGAGTTCAAGCGCCGATCTCAGCGCGCCCATGCGCGCACGCTGCCGCAAAGAAGCCATGCAGCTGCGGCTGTAAAATCTGCAAGATAAGGAGTTTGCTGGACTTTAGGTTCAGGGTTATTATTATGGGCTCTGATAGCCCCTAGCCTGACCCGTCTCTGATCGGAACCGTGACTCCGCTAGTAGCTAGGATGACAGTACAGTAGTACTGTACTGTCAGTCATCACTTCGTATTATCCGGGTTTCCGAGATGCATGATAAAAGCACTCGGCCGGACTGATTATGGGAGCTTAGCCAGTTTGTTTTACCCGAGCGGAACACCTGTTCTCGCAGGTTATGCGCGTCACCACTTCCCTAGTAATTCTGATGGCACAGCGCCGAGCTGTTGCCATGATTGGCTAAGTTTTGACACAGAGATGGGGTGGGCGCCCCCTTAGACAGTAGCTTTCTCTCCGCAGTATGGCCTACTTTTGAAGTGGAGATCAGTTTTTTCGGCATTTATTCGGCAGAGTATCGTCGCTGAGTATGGTTACATTTTACGTTCCGTTTGATCAGCGGGCAGGACACTCCGCGTTTTGTGGGTCGCTCCCACGGTTAGCCACTTGGCTCATGACCTGCTTGATTGTGCTATTGCTTGCTGAGGCTCCTGCAGGAAATGGCCGCTGCGAGATTGTCCATTACTGTCGCACCGCTAGCCCGCAATCCCATCTCACCGTCATTTTAAAAATGGACACAACGCCAAGACCACGTACGCGCGCTAGGGCGCGTAAATTAGCGACTATTTTCGATGATGTTGGGGCACTGAATTCGGCTACCCCTACAACGCCGCATTTAGCTTCGGCTGACGAATCGGCTGCGGCTGCAACGCTCGTTCAGCGGTTACGAAAGGACTCATTTGATGTTCAGTGCGCAAAGACGGCAGCCACTAAAGTTCTGGGAGACAAAACAGCGAAATTTCGTGGCAATGAATCGTCGGCTTCGGACATTTTCTCGCAGCTGGTTTCCGAGATTCAGCAGCTTTTCGCGCTGCAGTCGCAGGCACTTACACCCCTGTTTGAGCTGTCTGCTGCCGATGTCCCTGTCATGACTGCTGCAAATGAGCTGTTGTATTCTGTGCTGTTGCTGCTGACTGCGCCAGGGTCTCCTGCCCGTAATTGGGTGGAGGCTTCTGGGGCCGATGTTCCTGCTGACGGCAAACGTGCCACCCTCGAGGTGGTGCGTATGCTCGCTGATGATTCGACTCCGTTCGAGTCTCTGACTGAGCTGCTTGACGTGAGAATTTCAGATGAAAGTGACCCTGACTCTGGCATTCGTCTTTTTAACAGTTGTCTTCGGGATGCGCAGCGTCTGCAGACGCTGCCCGAAGACGCTGTTAAAAGGCAATTCCTCTCTGCCCTGTCTGGACCGGCTTACGCCACGCTGGTTGACTCGTTTGCTCGAGCTGACCAGCGTGCGGCTGTAAGTCTGCTCACCCTGCAGGCGCGCGTGCGCGAGCAGTACCGCTGCGGGCGGCTCTCGGGCAAGCGCACTGCGGGGCGCCCCATGTCCGTAGCATCTTGCACCACTGACACTGGCCTGGCTTCGGCCATCGAGCGGCTCAGTTCTCAGTTGGTCAAGTTGCAGCGGGATGTGGATTCCCTTAAGAAGGGTGGCTCCAAGCCACCTCATGGGAAACACACTCCGCGCGGCTTCCACCGACCTGGAGTGCAGCCGCTTGCTCATTCCGCCTCTTCGGAGGTGGCTTTTGACAAGCGGTCTGGCACCTTTGTCCCAACGTGCAGGCACGAGAAGTGCCGCGCCGTTGGGTCGAAGCATTGGCTGAGTGAGTGTCCTCACAAGGACACTCACCCGATGTCCATTTCGGCGTCCTACTGCCAAGCCGTCGAGTCTTATGACTCCGACGTGCTTGCCCTTCGTTTTCAGCGGTACTATGACGCTGGGGATGAGGGGTCCATGGAGCACTTGTGTGCTCTTGTGGGGCAACCTGAAATCTGTGAGCTGTCTGCCCATTCCTTTGCTCCAGAGCCTACGGCTCTACAGCAATTCAAGGATGCTGCTGCCTCTGCTGAGTCTGCACCTGATGAGCACCTTTCCATTGGCCGTGTTGCATTTGCTGAGGTCAGCGGTCCGCTTGCTGGTGGTGTCGCTGAGCCGACCGCCAGCAAGCAGCTGCTGCCGAAGGCCTCTGCACCCGTGCATGGTGAGCCGATTGACTTGCACGAGGTCAGCAGTGCCGCCTTCGTGCCGCCGTCTGCCTCTCTGGCTCTCGGCCCGATGGCTTCTGCTGACAATTCATTCAAAACATTCAACACTGTCCACCCTGACTGGCTTGACATTGACCCTGAGCCTGTTGAGGTGTGTGATTCCGATGACGATGAGGTCTGCCTGACTGAAGTTGAAGGGGGTGCACCGCCGGCGGCTGCGGCATTTCGGCGGTTCGGAGTCCCCAGAGGCTCCAGGCCATTTGGCATCGGAGAATTTGCGCTCACTCTTTTCATGGTGGCTACATTTCTGTTCAGTGCTACGGCGATGCCGACACTCGTGGTCGGCGGTGGTGTCAGGGGCCTGGTTGAGCCCGGAGCCACCTACGGCTACGATGCGGTTCATCCCGGTGGTGCATTACTGGGTTCCTTTTGCCCGTCCGTGATTGCTACTGGTTCGTCAATGCCGCCGCGGGATGTGGAACCGTTCTTTTCTCAGTCGACCTCAGCGGCTCTGCAATTTGGAAATCTTGCCACTCCACTCCGGGATCCGCCTGACCCACTTGGGTCTGGTGGTGTCAACACTTATGATCTTTCATCTCAACTTACTTCGGATGCTTTCCTGCCTTGGAATCCGTCTGCTGAACTCGGCTCTGCCGACCAGCTTTACAGTGGCTAGGGTCTGCTTGTTTCAATCCCTGGAGGTGTGATTAGCCTTAGCCGCAGTGGTGGGTTGTGCCGGGACAAGTCCCCGGGCACCCAGCTTAAAGTATATCTGTTTCCAGTAGAATGCTGTTTGTTATCTGTTTACTTAGCTCCGCTTGCCTAGCCCTATTAGCTACAGTCACAGCTCCGGGTGGTGTGCTGGACTTTAGGTTCAGGGTTATTATTATGGGCTCTGATAGCCCCTAGCCTGACCCGTCTCTGATCGGAACCGTGACTCCGCTAGTAGCTAGGATGACAGTACAGTAGTACTGTACTGTCAGTCATCACTTCGTATTATCCGGGTTTCCGAGATGCATGATAAAAGCACTCGGCCGGACTGATTATGGGAGCTTAGCCAGTTTGTTTTACCCGAGCGGAACACCTGTTCTCGCAGAGTTTGGGTTCCAAAGGAAAACGTAACTTTTCGCAAATTTAACAATTGCCAACAATGGAAAAGTCAAATTGGGGTAGATTTCGACGAGGAACACGGCGGTAACGTCAAAACCGTCGTACGATAAGCCAATTTTCCGGCAGCAGAGGCGCTGCTGGCCAGAGTGTCGGTAAATGTCGGTTACGCACGTAAACGTGCGCTAGATGTCGGAAGATGTCGGTACTAAAAGCTGTCGGTACTAAAAGAAATGTCGGTACTAAAAGAAATGTCGGTACTAAGAAATGTCGGGACTAAGGTTGCTAAGGTGACCTTTGCGAAGGCAAGGAGGTCGATTGTCGGCAGTAAAATGTCGGAAGTGTCGGTACTAGGTTGAAATTTGACGCACGGAAAGTGCGTTAAGTGTCGGGAAATGTCGGATTGTCGGCAAAAAAATGTCGGAAGTGACCGATGTGAAAACAAGCCGGTCGTTGTCGGTAAGTGTCGGTGAGTAAATGTCGGCGATGATGTCGGTAAATGTCGGAATTAGAGTCACAGGGCGCGAAGCGGACGGAAGACTGACGAAAACACCACCACTGAACGTGGGTGGGCCCATAACCTGATAGGAAAGTAGATATATTGCAATATATATACTGTGAGTGGAATGTCAAAGCACAGCGAGATAGGGTTCTCGGGTTGTCTAAAGTCAGATTAAACTGGGAGATAATCGGGTTTAAGCAGGCGGACAGACCGTGACACACGAGCGGAGCAAATAGCAGGCACTGCAAGTGACATCCGAGCAGGCGAGGGGTGACACAGGGCACCACAGACCTCTCCCCTTATGGGGGGTGAAAGGCAGTGTTCCCATGACATACGCGTGACTGTGAAGCAGGGCTCTATATCGGTTTGATTTTTCAGTATCGATACAATCCGATATCCGAAAAACGGTATCGATAATCGGCACAATCGATCAATAATCGATTGTTTGGGCATTTACACACATTTTGTTATAACTTAAATATGGAACACCGAAACCTAAACAATCGATAGTTTGATATTGCAATCCGATAATCGGCGATAAATACGATATATCGATAGTATCAGTTATCGGAAATATCGATATAGAGCCTTGCTGTGAAGGCGGAAACGTCCATGTCGGTGTCAACTAGTATCGCGGTTCTGCTCGGTGTCGGGGTGATCAAATCCCGGCAATCGGCTCCGAGGAGTGGCCTCACCGTAACAAAGAAATGCGTCGCCCGTTAGCCGTGATGCGCGGCCAATTCCAAATTCACATTACAGACCTCCCGCGGTTAAGACCGGACACCGCACTGTCAGGGATATGACCGATGACATATCGTGTGTCATACATGTCATACCTGTCATAACTGTCATGTGACAATACCTGTCATGTGACATGACATGCCATGATAGGTATGACATGTATGACATGTATGACATGTATGACTAGGTATGATACATATGTCATCGGTCATCATCCCTGGCAGCACCCATGGGGCGCACCACCTACTCAAGCGGTGGTGTTTAGCCAATCATGGCCAAACAAATAAGTGGAAATAGCGTGGATGGGGCCACGACCTACCGATATACTGCGGGTATATCTCCGATACAGAGTTCCAGAATACAGTGATAAGAACGGAAAACTTGATATAGCTTAAGTGATAAAACATAACTGAGAGTTGAAACCTAAAACCTCGCTCGGTCGGAACGGTCGGAGCGGCACGTGTCGGAGACTAAACTACTGACCAGTGACACAGTTGTCACAGTCTCTACCTCTGGAGGGAATCGAGTCAGGGGTCGGGGCACGCTCGTCGAGGCACCGCTAGGTCCCGATACCCATATCTCGACATGGCGCCGCAACCCCGCTGGGGGGTGACCCAGTCCTCACGAACCCCCCGTGAATTGTGCGTGCAAAGGCGTAGTGAGTGGTGGGATGCGGGTGTGCATCCCACACGTCGACACACCGGACATGGATGAAGGGATTTTACACGGCAACGATGGCGGGTGGCTTGGAGGAATAAGAAGAATCATCACAAATCGTGGAGGTTAATACCGTAGGGTATAGGGCGGGGTACAGGGGCCGGTCTACCGGGGCAGCAGGCATTGCCTGGTGGGAGCAAGCGGGAGTGAAATGGTCATGGCTTGAGGTACGATATGCCCCTACCCTATGTGGAGGTGGGTGCATGCAGGGGGGGGCACTGGGGGGTGCACAGATGGGTTGCTGACCCAGTGCCTTGACTGCACGCGTGAGTCGCGACTGGGGTGGGGAGGTCTCAGAGGAAAATTCTGGAAATGTGGCACGTCATAGAGATAAAGGGCGCATCTCTACTCTGGAACCCGAGTCTCCGGACCGAAATAGCGCGAATATTACTTAGGGTTTGTAACGCAGATTGAGCTTATGGGCGTCCGGAGACGACGCTTCGCGCGGCTACCCGCGATTCGATTCGAGGGCTGCGTTACTTGATGATTGTGGAGCTCGTCTAAACTCTGGGGACGAGAGTACTGTCACAGCGCATCTCTATAATCATAGAGATAAAGTATCTTTTATGGTTTTAAAAGTTTATACGACGACGAGTCGAAAGCTCCTTTATTACCACCCCTCATCCATATCACGCAACTGCTACTGTCAGAAAAAATTAACAAGGCATTGTCACCGGCTTCGAACGCTTCCGAATACATAACGAGGAATTTTACGTGGCAGATTGCTCGGTTATCACTCCTCGTAAACGAAGAACAGTCGAGCGGTCGAGTGAAGTAAGCTGTTGCCTGAAAGATCATCGAGTTACGTCGGAAAGAAGCCACTAAACGCTAATATTTTTGGCCTCGTATTCACTATTCCATCTGTGTAGAACACGTCTTTAATTGAGAAAAAATGATTACACGCGCACTTTTTCGCCAACTGAATGCGCACGGCACTCAGACCGCGACCGCGCCAATCTTCCGGAGCCGCGCGGTCTTTACCTCTTTGCCAGGCATCCCTGCCAAAAACCCGAGAATTTCTCGCATTGCGACCCGTGCAACAAAAGAAGGCGAAACACATGAAAACGCTGTGTTTGAAGCCCTGAAATCGAGGAGAACTACCGGTGATTTCACGGACGACATAGTATCTGATGAAGTAGTGACACGAGCTGTCGAGGCTGCTCGTTGGGCTCCTAACCATAAACTGACAGAGCCCTGGAAGTTCTATTGGCTGGTAAAGCGCCGAAGCAACGGCCCGTTATGCCCTGTAGAAAGCTTATTGGAACCTTCTGGGCCGTTGAGCTATGTGCAGTATCGCCCTTAAGTATAGAGCTAACGGCCGCTTCCTGTATTTGGGGAGAATATTGGTGCTCAGACTTCCGCCTCGCACTGTCGTAAAGTGCTCATCTCTAGTTCGTCAATAAATTCTCAGAAGCTTCTTTAATGTGTGGCACTCTTTTCTCCACGAGTTCGAATGCCGTTCATGTAGGGGCTGTTGCGTAGCCCCGATGTATTCAGCTTTTGGCAGGTGTTAATTTGCAGGGGGGCGAGGCCATCGAGGAAATATCTAAGCTGAACGCGGCGCTGCTTGAAGCGGACGGTAAACCTGCAAAGGCCAAGGCAAAATACGAACGCTGGCGCAGTATCAAGGGTTGGCTTGTTGTGACCGCTCGACGAAGTCTTGACAACCCTCTCATGGAACAGGTCAGCTTTTCCCGGCTTCGACTCGCACTGTTTTCCCTTGGTGTAACGTTCCCTTCCTCGTGTCCGAAGGAACGTGCGAACTGGGTGCCGCGCGTGCACTTTTGTTTGGTTTTGTCTTTCACCTTCAGGTCAGTTTGGGTTGGATCTGCCTGATATCCCACTCGGAATTGCAGCTGCCAAAGAGATCTTCTCGATAGCCGTCTCTCGGTACTCTTACATACGCGATCATGGTTTCGGCAACATGCCATATGCCAGTCGACGGTGAATCGCACACGGAGAAACCACGTTCCAGAACAACGCCGACTGACCACCTTGAAAGTTTGTGTCTGGCCAGGAGGACTATGCAGCGACGTGCTGCGCGGTGCAAAATCTGCTGCTGGCGCTGCACTCGGAAGGCGTCGGAACCAAGTGGACCACCGGGGCAGTGACCAGAACGGAGGAAGTGGCGAAGGTGGTTGGGTACGACTTGAACGAGGTACCGCTTCTGTCCACACGTGCCCACGCGAAATTCACCTGCATCACTTCTGAGTGTAGTCGAGGTTCACTTCGCTTCTTCTTCTGCGCTCCCTCCAAGCCGGCCCGCAGGTTATCACATCCTCGATGTGGAACCGGCATCTTCACACGTTCCCCTGGACGGCGATTATACGTCCGATTATGTATGTGTCGTTGAAGGCTTCGGTATATTTAGGATCAATTTGATATGATAAAAGCTGGTAGTAAAGCTTTAGTGATCCCACACATCGTGCTGAAACTTGTGCCCCACTTCAGCTGCCTTCGATGTGTCCTGCAGGAGACTCCGGTCGGCATCGTGTGGTACGGGGTTCCTGCAAGGGAGGGCAAATCTCTGCGCCGTAAGCAAGTCACGGATATTCTGATACGAGTTCCTTAAATTGTTTCACCTTGTCACACCTACTTTTTCCCCCATATTCACAAGGCAAACTCTTGCTCAAATGTGTATTATGTGCAGGTCCTGCTCACTTTAATGACTTTTTCTTGGTTGCCTCTGTTTCCATGAACTCTTCTCTACATACATCTCTGCTATTCGAATCTTCGTTGTATATGCCTAAAGAATGATATTCCCAAAGTGCGGTGCTCCTGTATAGATATCTTGTGTAATTCTTTCTCTAATGTTATATACTATCAAGCCCTTTCTTGTACTTGGCGATCCAGTAGTGAGAAACTCGTGCTTCCTCCTAGCGAATTTGCTTGAGTATTCATGACACATTGTGGATACACAGAACTTTAGTGTGCAAATTCGATACCAATCGTGGGGTCGTACAGTTCCCGGATGACCCGTCTTCTTTTCGATAGATTTATCATATATATAAAGCATAGTCCGTGCAAACCGATGGATTATTCAACCTCACGGGATAATACTGGTTGTATCGCATTGTTCGTCTGTCCTTTGCCCCCTCCAGGTATAGTTACCAGTGTTCCGCACATGCTGCTACGCAAACCATCGCAGAACCACATGAGATACAACCTCACGTCCCACCTGAGGTCAGGTCGCCACGGGACCCAATATTGGTGAACCACCGTACGACCAAGGTTTGAGATCCATCCGGCCGCGCACGTACAAAGCTCGATGCAACCATGACTGAGATCAACTGCTGTCAGCTTACGTATGATTATTTATCTCCTAATCGTCGAAGTCCCACTATGGCGGGACTTCAGAAATCTGACTGATTTAATCGATCGCCACGTTTGGTATATTGAGCAAACCCATCCTTTATGAAGCAAATATTGAACCTTAGGATTGCAGTGGGTGGCCATTTGGGGGGTTGGGGCGATGGGCCCCAATTTGTGGCTCAAACTGACCCGTATGCGCCTCAACTTCAAGCAGATTTCACGTCGGTAATCGCGGGTCACTTGGGACTTCGTCCTTTCAACATTTGATTAAAATTCGTGTAGCGGTCGTATTCTACATGCCCCAAGGTCACTACAATGTTGATAGAGATGCATGTAGATGCAATTTCGTGACATAAAACTCCAAGGGAAGGCATTAGACCAAGCGATGGCATGCATGGCAATGCGGCACCCCTATTTTTGTAGAGTAGCAACCATACCCCCTGATGCCAATTTGTGTCGGGAAGCCGCATATATGAATCATATCGTGCATGTGGCGATTTCCCCTCCCCTTTATATAACCCTTATAGGTCCCCCCCACATTGGCACTTCAATCTACCCATCCTCGAGGTGCACGGGGTGCATACAGACGGTATGATAGGGGTATGACGTGGTGTCATATCCCTGTCATAGGGGGTATGACACACCACTTTTACGTCCAAAATGACCCCAACAGAAAAAAAAACAGTGCGCCATCCCCCGGCCAAACAAAATAGGGTCCAAACGCCTCAAAATGAGCCGGGGTATGCATGGTTCCGACGCATGACCGGTGCGCTACGCGCCTCACCCTCGGGCCACACGCCGTGTGCCCCCGCAGGGCTCGAACCTGCGACCTCCAGTAGTTCCAAAATGCAATGCCCAACGCAGTACCGACTGCGCCAACTTTTTGCCGCCCCCACCCTCGCTGTATCTATAACGCGCTTTCTAGATACATATACCTGGATGAAGAAGAAGCTCGATGTTTTCGATCGTCATGCGACTTCGAGTAAACGATTAAGAGATAGTAGCTGGTACAGATATGTTACATCGGTAATATACTTGGTTAAGGTATTACCGGTATTTTACCTGGTATACACCGTTGACATCATCATTGTTGTTTTGCTGATCGGTTTTGGGGTTCGAATAAAGCATTAGGGGTAGCAAACAATCCCGTTTATTAATTAGCTACATTGTTTGTTTGTGTGTGACCTGCATCCCGGGCCCGATATTCATTTTCTCTCGATTGGTTTGTTTGTGCCCCAATCCTTGAGCGTGACGTCAGGTTGGAGTGGACTATGGATTCAAGGTGGATGCGTTCAGTTGCAATTATAAAGTGCAACTGAAACAACTACCGTTTCGAGGTGGTGGCATCATGCATGCCTGGGAGCACGAGATGAGGACGATCCAACCGGTAGCATTGTAAAGGAGCCGGCGGTGAGGTTGCAATCCTACTTGTCTCACGGCACATGAAAGCCACGAGTACCCAAAATGATCCTAAATGATAGCATACCTAGTAGTTACTTTCGTTATTATGATGTGCGAGGTTTACCGTAAGGACAGTAATAATGTTTAATGCCTTGATTCTCAGGACCAAATCGATTACTTTACTGTGTGCGCATAATTTGTTTTCCTCAATCCGTTGTATGCTTGTCACATTGAATTTGATATCATTTGTTTGTTTGTGAGAGTTACGGGATGGACACATTGGAATCAATTTATCATGTTGTTTGGGCCTAGAAAAATTCCCACGATATCAATTAATTCCCGTTGCGCTTTTGTTCTCGTTTAAGATAAAAACCCTTTTATCTGATTACCGAAATGGCTAAAATAACAATGCCGGAGGTGTCGATCACCAGTGACCAAAATCCTTTTACCTACCAAAGTGCCTTGCACTGCCGAATCTCCATATCTAACATGACACGGACGATAGCACTTTGCCGATATTCCCAATTCGGGAATACTTATATAATTGTCATGGTCATCTTCACCTAACGTATAACCAATCATTTTATACCGGTATTACCAAGGCCCAAACTACCTAGTATATTACCCAGTAAAATGCCAGCCGCTACACCAGTGGCCGATGAAGCCCAACGTTGGTCGAACGCACCATGCACCGCAGATATAATGTGCATTCACTACCTAACTAGTTTAGTAATTTAATATGAATCAGCACCGACGTGCCAAGGGGCACCAAGACCCCACACCCCAAGGGAAGTCTAATTCTCTTTATAATCACATTAGCGCGTAACTCGCTTACTCCCGAGGGTACGTAAAGAGGATTGACATTGTCATTCCATAGACTTAACCGAACACTATCAATCATTGATCATTTCGAATTTGGGTAAAACAAGACCCCTACTTTGCTTGAAAGCCTGGTGTTTAGTTTGGGTGACTCGCTGCTCAACACTCGACAACCTTCCGCCGTTGCCATAGAGCTGTGTGGTCTGCTCATCCAAATACATGGCCAATGCGTCGCCTGCAAGTTTCTTGTCACACTTTGCAGCCACGAGATCCCCGGCAATTCCAGTCGTATTGGCGGGTTGCACTACGCCACCGTTCATTGAATCAGCATTATCATGCGCTAGACTAGACGAAATCATCTCGTCTGCAGGATGCTTCGAGATTGACATTGCGGGAAGTAAAGTTGCAGAGGAGATCAGAATACCGTCAGCACTTGGAGATGAGATTTCCAACAACTCTTCGATAGATACGTTATCTTGTTGCCCGCCAGGCGATGATTGTTCAGCTGCTGCTGCTGCTGCTGCCGAAGTTGGTGCACTTGAAATTCGTACTTGTTTCTGAGGACTATCCACGATCACTGGTATGATTTCAGTGGGGTCGGCAGTAAGAGAGGTGCTTAAGGGAGCTTCTGAGGTCGTAAAGCATGGCTGCTCATTACGAAATGGAATATCATCACAATCGCTATGCACTTGATATAGCTGTCTCTGTCGAGGTGGTTGCGTGTCGTTGCATTGGGCGTAGTGGGCGACGTGGGAAGTTGTATGCTGCTGATTTATATGGGTATCGTCGATGTTCCTTTCCAAAGGAATTTTCATACTCTTGGGTATACGTTTACTAATACGACCATACCGATTGAAGCCGCCACCATCACCGGTTCTAGAACTTGATGGCGGACTGGGAATTAGAAGCTGTGATTGGTCCGTACAAATTTCAGTTGCAATGTCACTATCCTTTATTGCAGAATTCTCAATATTTTCGGCAATATCATCCACACTATATGCTGTCAATGAGTGCCGTTGCTGCTCAACTGGATTGATGTTCAATATTCTGCTGCATACCTCCTTTAATGAATTCAGGGAACGGGCCACTGCTCGCATTTGATCCTGCTTCGTATAATCATCCATCGAAATAACTGCAGTGTAGTTAATAAAACGCGCAAGCGTTGTTGTGTCTTGTTGCTCCAAGAGTACTCTGCTTGCTTGCTTCTCACCATTCATGTGGCATTGTGATTTGTCAGTCAATATCTCCCATTTGTTGGATATGCTTACTGTTCCTTCCAGAGCGCACTTTTCACCTGAAGACAATCTCTAATAGTCAGCCTGCGATTTGTGAAACAACGCACAAGACAAGCCTAATACTTAAAATAGCCTGGAAAAACTAATTAGATGTCAAGAAAACGGTAATTGCACACATAGAGAGTAGTAGTGGACCTTATTATTGGACTCCCAGGTTGCTAATTTAACGGCGCCTCTTAATGTGTTTAAATTGGAGTGGCACGGACTAGGATTGATTTCATCAATCAGAGTCCGTGACTCATGTTTTCGGGAGACAGAATAGCACATGCGGTATCGTGACTATGTACAGTGGTACAAAAGAATGGTTATCAACGTTCACGGCCCTTCAGCTCGGTTCCTTCTGCTTTTAGCACACAGGTGCTTCATCACGGGTACCTGCGTATGTACTCTATGCGACACACTGCAAAAGTTTTTGAGTGTTTATTAGCATTTACCACACCTAAACCAGCTCTGCATTCAGCAGTGAAGAAGTGATCGATGCCTACGAACGGTCACGCGTCGGTGTCTACTCTGCTTGCAGAATACTCTGCGGTGACGCATCGACGGTGGATTTGGCTGTTGACGGCACCCTGAAGAAGCAAATATGGGCTGCAGTACAAGATGATTGAACTACACAACTCTATCTACTCACGGAGTGTACTCCGTAATGTGCAATGCTGCAACAGGTGGATGATACTACAACATGCATGCATAGACAGAATTTTGAACTTTAAATTCCAAGTTGATTTTAGCAACAGTAAGACAACGAACAACATTTTTTTCAATGTATTCTAGCCCCTTCCTTTGGCAAATGAGCATTTGTGCAAAAGTGAAACTTTAATTTGTCTGCAAGAGTATCATCCAGAACGATGGGAAATAAACTGTTTTGCAAAAAGAGTCCAGGAGCTCAGAAATACTGAGTCGGTAGGGGAATATGATGTTTTTTCATTACAACTCTATAATTGCAATTAAAATGTCCGAAGCGGAGTTCGAGAGAGTCCAGACGCTCAAAGCCAAGCATCCCTAACAAGCAGGGAACCCCAATAACAGGGTGCGGGAAACACAGCGTAGGGAGTCTTAGGAATCCGGCAGCCCGAGATTTGTGTTTTGTGATTGGTTACCATGTCACAGATAGAGCTGTGATGACAGTAAATGATTTTGATTTTAAAACCGTGTAGCGTGCCAATCATTAGTGTGGTTGGCACGCGACCTTTGGTATAGACATTGACTATAAATGGTCAGTTTGCAATAAATCGAATTCAGCATCCGGTAAAGTGATACTCAAGGCTCTGATTCTACTAATTCCCCCCGAAAATCGAAATTTCGGGCAGGACTATTTCATAAATTAAAAACTACAACTGGGGAAGGTAGGAGATAAGTAAATGCGTGTTTTGGATGTGTAGATGTGTTCTGTTTCTTTTGCTCTTCACATCTCATTGCCAACAGGCACACTGCATAGCATTTCATAAAAAATAGCTTTCTTCTTACATGCTTTTAAGTGTGGGAGAGAAAATCTCTTTTTGGAATGTCTTCTCTAGGCTGATTCACAGCTTCACATGCTTTTTAGGCTGATGCACAGCTTCTAAGGCAAAATGTTTAGAGTCTTCTGGGTTGGGTGGGTAGGGAAGGCAAAAGAACAGAGCTGCGGATTCCCACGGGCGGAACTCCTAAATACTGTCGTCTGTAAAGCCTTTAGATCTAACTCAGCTGCTGATTTGATCTAACGGCCCAGGAAACTCTGATCGATCTACCGGCACAGAAACCTCTAAAATTCCGCAGGCTCCAATTTCACCATTTCTTTTGCTCTTCACATCTCATTGCCATGTAACAGAGACCATTAGGCACACTGCTCTGTGCCAGGCTGCCGCTGCTGCTGCTGTCGCCATCTCGGAGTGGTCCACCCGAAGTACTTCTCCATGTGCTCGTCGGGAACAGCTGCCGGGTCAATGTAGGAGTGGATGGCAGAGGACAGCTGAGACCAGCCGACCAGGAAGCAGCACTTCTCAAGCGCCGCCCACAGCCTTCGTTGGCACAGGTACAAGCCCCCTTGCGGGTGCTGTGGCCAGAGAAGTGTCCCCCTTCCGGAGGGACACACCCCAGCCTCCCCAATGCCAACTGCACCCAGCCATTAGCTTGCGCCGACTGGAGCTTCCCTTGCTCCCACGGCAGCCTCCAGTAGCTGCCCTGCACTTCCGAGCCCGTCACCGGGCGATGCCCCCAACAGGCATCCCGCACCTGCTGCCAGTGCTGCAGGAGCTGCACAAGCCCCGCCACCCCCGCTGCGGGGATGGTGAGCCTCCTCCTGAGGCGCACGTGCCCCCTGCCTTTCTCCTTGTGGAGAACCACGGAGATGTCATCACCTGTGACGCTGATGTGCCCCCTGCGCATGGAGACGCCCGTCTCTGGCCGGCCGAAGGTGACGAAGGCAAACACCACGTAGGTGCGCGCCCTGAGCAGCTCCGTAGCTGCCCGGCCCACCGGCTCCAGCCCCAGCCCGTGCGCATGCACCGCCGAGACATGCCTGGCCGGCAGCCAGGTCCGCACCGTCTGCTCCTCACCCGCGGCTTCAGCCGCCTGCACCTGGAGGCGGGCCATGCCCTTCACTGCTCTGGAGATCGCCCGGCCCTTGGCAGGCCCAGGGAACCCCATGTCCTCGTGGTAGTTGTTGATGGCGGATAGGTAGGGCTGCATGTTGGACGCCTGCACCGTGCCCTTGTCCAGCATGTGAGCAATGTACAGCCTCACCGTGCCCCCCGTTGCCGGAAGCCACTGCCTGCCCTCCGCCTCACAGAACGCCATGAAGGCCCGAGCCTTCGGCCGGTAGTTGCCCACTGTCTTGCCGCCCAATGCTGCCCCCTGCATCTGCACTGCCAGCTCAGTGAGGGAGTTGTCCCCCAGCTCCCCTCTCCAGCGCTCCTGAAGCGCCGCATCCCAGCCAGTCACCTCCTGCACCGCTGCCGGGCGCACCTCATACCTCTCCTTGCTCATGTCCAGGTCCTCCTTGTCACCATCCTCGTAGGCAATGTGGGTTAGGCCGTCCGACCCCGTGTCACCCACGGTGCCGGTGTACCAGGCATCATCCTGGGGCCAATACACCTTCACCTTGAGGCCACTCGCCAGCCCCGCCTGCAGCGCCTGCCCGGCTGCCCGCCTCCCATCCTGCAGGTAATGGCTCACCGGGAGGCGGAGATGCGGAACATGATGCCGTCCCAGCTTGAGGCCCCGAGCAGCTCGGACCCTCCCAGCCGGCTGGGAGTAAAGAGGTCCCTGCCCCGGGGCAAGATCACCACCTCGTCGGCCATGGCCTCCAGCTGCTGGAACCACATCTGCCCCGGCCAGTAGGGCGCCACCACCGTGGCGGCGCACTTCTCCTCCCGCAGCTTGTGCGCCACCTCGTCGAGGAGGGACCACGGGGGGTTGACCCAATTGACCTCTCCTAGCCAGGAAAAGGCCAAAGAGTCCACGCCCTCGCACCCCGGGTCGTGCCACTGTGCGTAGTAGCGCG
Organism: Cymbomonas tetramitiformis; assembly: GCA_001247695.2. NCBI lineage: Eukaryota > Viridiplantae > Chlorophyta > Pyramimonadophyceae > Pyramimonadales > Pyramimonadaceae > Cymbomonas > Cymbomonas tetramitiformis. The sequence goes on from LGRX02012328.1 coordinate 27,805, forward strand.
GCAGCTGGGCGGAGAGCTCCGAGGCGAAGCGGTCCACGGTGTGCTGGTGCCATTCCCGCTCCGCCCACTGAAACCACCTGCGGTTCAGCCGCCAGTCGTCCAGGTCCCGGTCCCGAGACAAGCGGCCGGCCCACTCGTTTGCCTCGCTTCTGATGTACCTCGCCTGGAGCTCGATGTCGTTTAAGTCCAGCAGGATCCACAGGCGCCGCATCCGCCGCATCAGCTCCGGGTTGCGCGACGTGAAGTGCGAGAGCATGGCCACCACCGCCTGGTTGTCGCAGTAGAGGCGCACCACCTTGCAGGTGAGCTCTCTCAGGAAGGATTGCACCGTTTTGTACACGGCCTCCAACTCCAGGTGCGTGATGTGTAGATGCCGTAGCTCGTCGGACCAGAATCCTCTTGCCGCGTGCTTGAGGTTCAGCACCCCGCCCCATGCGAACAGAGACGCGTCGGTGTGCACCTTCGCTCTCGTGGGGCTGCGCCAGATCTTGCGACCGTTCCACCGGCTCTGAGCCGGCAGCCTGAGCCACCACTCGATGTCGCTCCACGCCTGCCGTGTGAGCTTCACCTTCGCGCCCCATCCCCGCCTCGTGGAGAGCACGAAGTGGAGCTCCCTGAGATACAATCTCGCCGGAGGGACTGCCAGATACACAGACTGGCAGAGCCCCGTGAACGCTGCCAGCTTCCGAGCTGGGAGCCACCTCCGCTGTCGCGACGCCTCGCTGAGAAGCGCCTTGGACTGCAGGTGAATCTTCTGCAGCCTCGCCGGTGTCACGCGGAACTGTCCCACCTTGAGGTCCACCTCGAGCCCGAGGTGCTCCACCAGCTGCGTCGGCTCCCATTGCCCCTTCTTCTCGTTGCGCGACAATCCGAGTCTCACCAAGACCCGAGATGTCAGCTCGCGCGCCCTGAGCGCCTCGATCCTGCTGCTTAGCAGCAACAGGAAGTCGTCCATGTAAGGGAGCACCCGCGCCCCCTGCTGATGCTCCTCACGGCCGCATCCTCCAGCTCGTCTGCGAACTGCCCAACGTCGTCGCACCTTGCTTCCGCTTTGCAGCTTCCGCACTTCCCGCCGATCCTCCGCGGATCTCGGAGAACGAAGGCACTCCACGAGCACCTTCATGACCTTGACGAAGATTCGTGGCGAGTCGTTCCAGCCGAAGGGAAGGGCGCCGCACTGGAATAATTCCCCCCGCACGTCGAACTGCATGTACTCCTGGAAGGCGGGGTCGATCCCCACGACGTGGTAACCGTCCTGGAGGTCGAAGCTGAAGCACCAGTCGTTCGGCTTGGCGAGCCGACGCAGCTTCTTCAGCGTCTCCATCTTGCAGCGAGATTTTACGCAGTGAGCGTTCAACCAGCGGAAGTCCATCACTAGACGCCACTTGTTCGTCCCCGGCTTCGGCACCAGGAACACTCGGGATACGTGTCGTCGCCTCCTCGCTCGCACCCATGCGCCCGTTCTGAGACACCGCTCGGTCTCTGCGGCCATCCACTCCAGCTGCGGAGGGGTGGCGTCGCCCAACGACACTCCGTGATCGAAAGGCAGAGGCGCCTTGTCGACCCAACGCATCCTTGCCCCTTTGCTGATCCACTGCATCACCTCTGAGTTCGCGCCAGCTGCGCGCCATGCCCCCCTTCTGCTCCGCACCCTTTCCTGCAGGGTGGGCTCTTTCCGTTGAACGCCCCGAGGGGCGGAAGGCGTCCAACCTTTCCGTGATCGGAGAGTTAGGTTTGGGCTTGGGCGCCTCGCCCAAGCCCTGACCCTTTACCTCCCTTGCCGCTGCCGCGGCCACCTTCACCTTTTCCAGCGCCACCGCCCGCTGCGCCTGTGCCTTTGCCTGCTTGACGGTCACGAAAAGTCGAAACTTTGGCGCTTGCCTTGGCGTGCGTGTTCATCACGGCCTTCGCCTTCGTGGTGTCGAATTCCTTCAACTAATTCGTGATCACTGAGTCGCTCACCAGCCCGTCGCTGCCTGCGTACACCTTCTCCTCGATGAAAGCCAACTTCGCCCGCAACGCCTCAACTCCGCCGTGCGATGTTGCGTCAGACTCCATGCTCGCTCTGAGCTGCAACATGGTGTAGCGGTTGTTTAGAAGCGGAAAAACGCCCTTAAACATGTTGTGCGCCGCGAAAACGCGCTCACTCAATTCCTCCACCGTTGGGGGATCCTTTTCATCTTGACACCAATCCAAGGTCACCTCGGAAAACGCAATCGCATCGTGCATGTACGGCAGCTCAGGGGCAAGCACCAACTGCTCGTAACGCATGGACGAGTTGGTGCGTTTGGAGAGGGCGTCGTAGGTCTTGTCGTTGTACAGGTCGTACATCTGCGGCATGTCAGTCTCCAGTGTCGCAGGCCTCACAGGGAACGGATTCCCTTCAACATGTGGGACATACGGGAGCTTTTTTAATGCCTCCAACTCAGCGTCTCCGCTCTGAGCGGAACCACCAGCCTGCGAAGCGGCTTTCGCTGCCGCCTCCTCCGCAACTTCGACTCTCGCTGCGAGAGTCTCCATCTGCTTCATCATGAGCTTCATCATTTCGCCCTGTTGCTCCAACAGAACTTCCATCCCGGACTTCGCCGCCGGTTGTCCAGCCGCGCCAGCATTGTTCTCCGACGCGCCTTGCTCACCGTCTTGACTCATTGTAGTAAGTCGTCAAGGGTTAAACTTCCACAGTAACGTTAAAATGTGGGGTAAAATTTTGCAGTGTGCCGCACTAAGATTTTCTCCGCGAGGAAAAATTCTTGTGAAGTTCTTGCGAAGGCAAAAGAACAGAGCTGAGGATTCCCACGGGCGGAACTCCTAAATACTGTCGTGTGTAAAGCCTTTAGATCTAACTCAACTGCTGATTTGATCTAACGGCTCAGGAAACTCTGGTCGATCTACCGGCACAGAAACCTCTAAAATTCCGCAGGCTCCAATTTAACCAAAATGCCTAGTCCAGCGAATGATGAGCTCGGAGGCCGACATTGCGAAAAGGTGCCAAAAAGCAACAGCAGAGGCAGCTTGGGTGGTGAACTGGGCAATTCATGTGAAACAATGAAAGTGTAAGAACCATCAGAAGTGCTCAACTGTGCTCTTCCTACGAGTGAGTACATTCCTACGGAGATGAGAGAAACAAGCATGTTAGAGCTAGCATCAATACTACTTCCTCCACATCGGGGCGGCGGGGGGTGGGGGGGAGTTGCTGCACTTCACTTACGGAGGCTGCCCAATGGCGCAGGAACGTGAGCAAACGTCGACACACGCGAAGAAACGTACCTGTAGCCATATTATGTGTTTTCTCGTCATTCGCTTTTGTCCCAGATTTTGCATGTATGCTCCGGATGATGAATATGCATGCTCCTCCAATGCCACCGACGGTCGCCACAAGCCCACCAATCAACAGCAAGTAGAAGTGGTTGTTGTTTGCTGATGACGAAGATGGCGGAACTGCAAGTAAATTTGAGGATACTGAGGATTGCAAAGGAAGAGGATCCAACGGAATTGGGCCATTCCCATACTTAAGTCCGTCGATACTAAGCGATCCAAGCTCTGGGATAGCACTATTGTTGTCATTGGTATCATCGTCGTCATCAAACAAGCTGGATGTCTCGAGTGCAAGTACTTCCACAAAGTCATTTGCCTTTGTCTGGGTTGTGCTCCACTCGTCACTGCTCGATGGATTTGAGTAAACGACTGTGGTGTTCATCCGGTACACTTCTGTGATGATGTCCACCATATCCACAGGAAGGAATTCATCGAAATACGCGTGCTCGTGTTTTGCAAAGATGTCTGTAAACCAGGCACCCATCTCCACAAACAGTTATGTGGTGCAGCGACCTGCTCTATTTCATATTTTACATCAGCATCACATCATCGTGATCATCATCACTACGGCATGCTTGCAGTAAACACAAGAATAATTGCATACAAAAGACACTTATTTGGGTGGTCGATGAAAGTGCCGCCCCATGGGTGCAGGCCGCGGGGCCGCATCGGTGCGCAGGCAGTGCCGTCACAGAGACACTCGGGTGGCCCCGTGAGGCTTAGGGGACGGTCCCGTCCTCCACTATTGAGCTCTGGAAAACCTGAACAAGTGTCCAGAAGTGTTTGCTGAATCCTTCCATCCCAGGTATGGGTCCATAGTGCAGCCATTTTTTGGTGGCAATATGGTGTCAACGGAATCAGTCCAAGGACAAGCCACATACTAACAACGGTGTACATAATCACCTACCAGTGGTATTTGTTTGCAGTTGATCCAGTAATGTAGCAGCCTGAGATGTCAAGGTTCCAAATTCACTTTCATCTTTGCCTGCGACACAGATAAAGAGCACATCAAACTATCATTGGAAATTAAAATGCTACGACCAAATGTGATAGAACCTGACAGTTATGGCTATATATATACTTCGAAGTATATATATATGCAACATACACCAGGCAATGATCGTTTAGGTGCAGCCTGGAGATAGATACACGTATTCGTATAGTGGCACTATAATCATCACCTGCATACATGATTTCCAAGTCCACAACAACACCATCTCCACTTTTCAGGTCTCTGAGGTCGAGTGCCTTAACATTGGCTGATTTTAGCTCGAATATTGCTGCCACTGTGAAAGTAACTTCCTCCACAAAGTCGGCCGGTACCGACCCAACAGATACGGGAAATTTCGTTCCCTCATTCAAAGCCATGATGGTATCGCCAGTATAAGCAGCGTCAGTGTAATCATCCTCCGATGTCTGTAAATTGTTATTAGAATCATAAGTCGTTCCATTCTGGTTGTAGTAAGGCATGGCATTCGCGTTAGACATGTAATTGCTGATGTTTCCTTCCAGGCTGTCCATGGAAGTGTTGCCAATGGGCTGCCTTCCAAAGACGAAGCTAGCAGTCAATAAGCCGGGCTTGGGCACACTTCGGATAATCACATCAGATGTATTCACGCCAGCCAAACGTGCAATCCTCCTGTAAGCACCCGCCTCGATACCTAACATCAAGTTGCAAAATAGAAGCTCGAAACGAAATTATACCACATTATATATATACGCTCTCCAATATGCATTCGAACCGTGAGCCTTGTATGCACCAGATTTAGCATATGTCAAACATTTACAGACCCATCATTCTGGGCCAATGATAGTGTGGAGCCTTGGAGCGGTTCGTCGGAAATATCTTCATCAGGTTCGAAAGGGATTATGAAGCGGGGGGAAGGGAGTTCAGCCGGGGGGGTCAGCCTTTATTGCACAGTATTGTGTACGAAGCCCCCTGCGAGCTCAAATGGATACTGATGCAGTACTGCTATTGTAGTCATGAACAGGCTGATCGATATGGTATTTGACAAATTTAAAGGAAACATGCTACTGTGCATGACTAGGCAAAATCGTTATATGGACATGCTTCTGATTTTACGAGTCATCGGTATCACATATACACCAGACGAAATCACATAAATATATACTTGAGCAATAAGTTCAGCTGCCACATCATTATCACGACAATCATTGGCATGTGGCGCATATTAGATATGATATTGTCAAGCATACCGTCATGCGCGATCATGGGGTGGTCGGTGCACACCTTCTGTATGTTGTGTGGAAATCAAAAGGAAGTGGTTCTTGAGGCTGATCCCCTCCGATACTGTTAATATTAGGACTACGGAGATCTTCATCGGCCATGGTTTGCGTGAGCTTTCTGAAAGAATTGATCGTAAAGGATATAGTAGGAGAGCTTTCTTCTGGCGAGAGAATATCATTGAAGCCAAGCCCCAATCCACCACTTATGCCGGTTTCGAATTGAACAAATTTACTTTGCAGTGGTGGGACGTCTTCGATACCGCATGCGCCAACCATTGACTGCACCCAGAGTCGTATCCAACAGCCTTTCAGTACACGCACAATAATGTAATAATACCAAGGGTGATATGCAGCATCGCAGCAGACCATGCATGCCACGTTCTATCAATAAGCACAAAAAAAGGTACTGGGATGCCCCACATACATGGACTATTATTGCATGTCATGTCGAGTAAGCTCCCGTCGATATAGCTACACGAAGAGCGAACCCGATCTTCCATAAGAATGCCATAATATAGCAGGGATGGCTAATGGTATACTGCACGTAGTTATTGACCGAGGACTATTTAATTATTCGATCATCATGATAAGGGGGACGGGCAGCGGGGATGATAGTAGGGAGGACTCTGACTCGTCGCTCGCTCCGGCTGTCTCTAGATATCGATGGGGAGGAACATGAAGGACGAGGACAACACGTGCAAGTGCAAGTGCAAGAGCATTTCAGGGCGTTGCATGTGAAACCAGTCCTTGAGGTGGGGAAGCGCATCGAGATCCGTTGGCCTGGCCAGGCCCAGCTGGGGCAAAGGGCTTGGATCCCTAGTGTGGTGGCAGGGCCGTGTGGAGGACGCGTATGCCATAATCAAGTACGATGCCGATAATCCACCGGGTGGTGAGGTGGTGTACTTGGAGATCAGTCAAGCTACCGGGAGTTGGGCAGGATGCGGTGCACCTGTCGTCGATGATGGCAGCAGTGCAATGATGGCCAAGACACTATAAAAATAATGCCAGCAGTGATGTGGATCACGAGGAGGAGAGGGGGCAGCATGGTGTTGGGTTGCTGGCGCAGCGCGGCGGGTGGAGATAGAGGCTTTGGGGGCTGGAGGAGGGAACGCATAGAGCGGGGGGAGGATTGCAGAGATGAAGGTAGAGGAGGGCAGCGGGTTAGGGGAGTGGTGTGCCCGGTGCCCGGGTGCGCAGTGGGGCGCCTGGCGAGCAGACTTCGGCCTTCGACAGAGCACCTCCGGCGCAGCCATCCTACCTGATGCATCGGGGCGCTCACTGAGTTGCTGTCCGCGGCAGGATTGACCCGCTGCCCTAAGGTAGGGTGCGGTGAGGCTATTCTCATGGAGACGGGCCTGCACTCGCAACATCGGGGGCCGAATTGATGGGTGTGTGGCTGCCTATGCTCAGCGCGGTGTGCAGCTTCAGAGGGGAAGCTGTGGTGGGAACCGGGGCGGACGACGTGCAAAGGAGCGCATGCAGAGGGGTAGCTTAGGGTTGGGGGTTGAGGGTGTATCATTGGGGGCTGGGGTTGGCGGTGTTGGCGCATGGCTGCGGGAGCTGAGTGTAGGTTCCCTCGCTGATGGTGCCAGTGATGCGTTTGCGGGGGCTGTTCACTGAGTGTGTGATGGTCGCACTCGGGAGGATGCGGGTGGACCCGGAGGATGTCGGGACGTACAAGCTGTTCTTATTGCGCCCGCCTGGTGCTTCAGCAGGTCCCACAAGGAACGAAGAAGGGTATGGCCCAGATCCGAAAGGTGCGGTGAATTTGATTCCTGCATGGTGAGTGGGAGGGGCTGCATGCGGAGGCACCAGAAGATCGATGTTTGAAAGATGGCCGAGGTGGGGGAGGAACGTGTTTTGTGAGATGCAGTGCAGTTGGTGAAGGCGGGGCAGCTGGGAAAGAGTGGCGCTGGGAGCGTTTATGGGTGGTCCATGTCTCTGGTGTGTGAGGCAGGAGTGCCCTGATTGTGGGGGGAGGCTTGATCCCACGGCGGGGACGCACATGTCGACATGCAAGGGGGAGCAGGAGGCGGTGGGGGGAACTGCTTGTACTCTTTCATTCACCACAAGGTGCAGAGGGACCGGTGCTCTTCGAGGTGGCAAAGTTGGCTTTCCCGTTGGCGGCATTGGTACTGCATCTCTGCGTGATGACTTGTTCGTGGACCACACTCGCATACTCACCAAACTATTGTCCAGACGTGATCATACTGGCCGCAGAGGGACCCGGTCAGCATGTAATAGTTGATGTGGCCACTGGGCGGCCGATGACGGATGCACCCCAGGACGGGGGGCATGATGGCCTCAGCGAAGGAGCAGCGGCAAGGAAGGTGGAGGAGAGCAAGGTGGTGATATTCATGCAGGGACGTCTGCCCGCACCAGTTGATGCCTCTTGGGGTGGAGATGTACGAGGGGTTCGGGCCTGGGGCGGATGGGTTCGTGAAGAAGATGCGACGACGCTTTAGGGAGCGGCGATACATGGAGGAGAATGTGGGAGAGGGAGAGGAGGTGGATGCCGATGGGAGCAAGGACGAGGACGATGCGGCGGCACTCGACGGTTGCTTCCACGGGATGAAAGGAGAAGTGGATCCGGCTGCTCTCATTCGCGCTCACGCGAGGGGTCGCGGGGCTGATTTATATCCGACGGGCCCGGGCAAGCAGGCGGGTGGCTCAGCTTCTTGAGGGAATAGTTAGCATGGGGGGGGCTGGTGTGGAGGGTGTTACGCCTTGCGCGAGGTGTGGGTGTGGGGGGGCTGCCGGATGGGGTTGACACATGCGAGGCCCCTCAAAGCCCGGGGGGGCATCCCGGCAACGATGACCACTTACAACATGTTGCACACGGCATAATACGGCATCAACTTCCCTGCCCCTGTGGCGAGGTTGCTGGCTGTGCCCGAATTAACAGCAATGGCCAGTATTTTGTTGGGAAAGCGGCAACCGGTCCGTGAACTACCGGCCACCGGGAGGGCTTGAGACAGACGATATGCGTGTGTGGGTGGGACCCCAGGGAGGATCAGTGCGGGGAAACAGTTGCAGTGCAAATGTGGAGCACATCACTCAGGACGACCGCAACTAACTCGCAGCGTGTCCAGTGCAAAGTCTTCAGTTCCATTGAGTTGGTGTTGGGGTTAGGGATTTGCAAGGCTGTCAAGAAGGAAACAATTCAGTTTATCATTCTCAGTCCCTCGGGGCAACCCTTGCTTTGGGACAGTCGTCAGGGTGTTGTGGGTGGACACGCTCTCTTAAACCGACTGGGCTTCTGAGCGCATGCTTCGTGGTGGGGAGATAGCTCGGGAAGCATGCGGGTAGAGGTGGACTGGCTTCAGAGGCTCAGCCTCAGAGCACCGACAAAGTAGAATTTGTAGAGGCACTCGGGTGGCGATCCGGTGAGGCTTGGGGGATCATATACATTATTCGTTAATGTGATGCATTACCTGACAAGCTGGGCAAGCTGTTGTACTTGGCAGCCGATCCACAATGCCCTGACCTTCGACATCGACTCCTGCTTGATCATCAAGTATCCATTATTGTAACCACACATTCGTCAGTTTATTACTCATACAAAGTCTATACCTAAAATGATAACAGTTGCAGTCAAGCAATCGATCGACTATGCTCAACCAATGAGAATCCTATTCTCCAGCCGCTAAAAGTGAATATACCGACATACTTAGTAGGATGTGGTTTTAGCAGCATGAAGTTCTGATAAAATCTCGGGACGAAGTATACAAAATGAAGCTTGCATCTGCTCTCCCGCCGGAGGTGAAGAAACCGCACCATCGTCTTCAAAGAGCAGGTCATCGAATGCCGCATCAGCTGCAGTGGTTTCATCGTGTATCGGTGCACTATCTTGCCCGTTAGGGTCGTGCTGCAAGGTACTTCTTCGATTACGTTTGATTCCGGCAGTTGCTGATCTCAATGTGCCGTCGGACTTGCGAGGTGATCCCCTCCATGCCTGAAGGCTCTGCGGTAAACCACGCACCCAGCCAACAGAGGAGATATCATCACCATGGTATATCATATTCATGTTTGCCCCACCATATATAAATCATGCTGGGCGTTGCTTTCTCTTTATCACTTTCCCCTTTCTGCACCATATCGCGTGTTTTTTAAGCATAGATAGTCATTCATCATGTATTTGTTTTCCATTGCTTATGTGCATTTTCCATATGCGCTCGATATTGCGGGCCACCACAACGCATGCACGTAGCAAGCAAGAGCACTTTTACACTGCTGTGAAAAGTCAACAAAACGCATGACTAATTATTGTACCACCTCATGCAATAACTATCACGATGGCAAGCACTGTACATTTTGTCACCTTTGCAATGTCAATCAGCGCAGCGCCTTCATCTTGAATTAATTCGGCGCATGCTTTGCGCCGGTTTCCCACAGCCATAGGCAGCTTGAACACATTTGGCTGAATCTCGGTGATTTGGCTGTTGGCACAGATGATACCCGCAAGAGACACCCCTGATAGAGCACGCCTCTGTGCCAAAGTAAAGACGCCGTGATTTGTCCAAAAGAAACGATCACCGCTGCGGTAGCGCTTGAACTGCTCCGCCAGCAATCTGGAGAGGGTGATGCCCCACTCCCAGCCTGGTAGCCGGCGCTCTGCCAAGAAGCCTACCCATGCATCTAGCTGGTCGAACTGTCCATCGTAGGCCTGGCTCAAGGCCTTCAAGATGTCTCTGTCAAATGATTTCGTTGCATCCAAGAATATGTTGAGGAAAGAAGTCGTCCTTCTGCTGTGAAATGCTTCTGTGAAATCAGGGATTTTCCCAATGTTCCCGAAGTATTTCTCTCTGAAGTGGTTGAACGTGGGGAGGCCATGATCACGGCCACGCTGAATATTGAGCGCAATTAGATCGAGACCTTTTGGGCCAGGCGGACCAAAGAGATTCCTTCCGAGGTCATACACAAGCTTCAAATCGTGGCCATGACAGTCCTGCATGCGCGCGTACATGTGATGTAAGTAGTGAAACAATTCTAATACGCATCGTTACTCAATAAATGACTAAGTTACCATCCACAATATCGACGAGTTATTTATGCTTAGTTAGTGTAAGTGTGATTTTCGGGTTAGCACGAGCACGTTCATGCTGAATCAGATGACCTTCTCGGGGCATGAGCCCGCCGCCAACATAATTATGCCAACGCCTGTTTTAGCCTTTATGTTATGAGCGTGCCTGTGATAGTGCGCTCATGGGATGCTGGGGTTGCGTGCTTGGGGCTGTTGGGGAGGAAGGGTATGATACTGCGATTGGGGGTGTAGGAGGAAGGCAGGGTGGGCTGGGTGCGTGAAGGGGTATGATTGGCGGTGGCAGCAGTGCGGGGGGCGAGGGTGTATGATAAGAGGAGGACGAGGCAGGGCGGGCGGGGAGAGTTTAGAGGGTGGCGCTGTGGCGGGGAGAGTGTGTGGGAGAGGTGCAGGGAGGATAAATGGGGAGAGTATGGGGTATAGTTGGGGAGGTTTATGGGGGTTGGGGGGACGGTGTAGGGGGATTCGGGGCAGGTGGGATTTTTAGGGTTTTAGCGTCAGCAACGGTAAGAAGTGTGAACGTCGGCCGACCACATGCGGGTCATGAAATGATTTCATCGTACTATTCAGATCATTTGGGCGTATCATTCAGCATTGATTTATAGTGTGCACAATGCACGTCATATGCAATCGTGGCATCCTTGATTTTCTGGCGGGCACTGGCAGCCTTTGCAAATATTGTACCGCATGCATTTTCTGTGTCGCTCCGCACACCTCTGTAGGTGCAGCTAGATAAACACTTGCTCACAGGTAGCTGTCCCCATGAGAAGCAATTGGTGCCTCCCTACTATAACCTGAAATTTTGTGCAGCAGTATTATGGTTCACCATATTTGAGCGATCAAACACCACAAGATCAACGTTTCCGGGAGTCGCAAATCATACAAATTACACCGCATGCAGCAGCCGAAGCCCACAATGATATATGAATTGCAGCCGTAATTGGATAAACAAATAGAAGGCATGATGTGTTAAACACGGTGAACGTGCTGGTACAATAAGGGGTTGCTTTGAAAACACACCTGGTTTATAAGTCCGCGCACTATTGGTTCTAGTCCGCCTTCTAGAAGTACCTTGGAGGAGTTGAAGAACGCGTCAAACAGTGGCACGTGCCCATGTGCATGCGGATTCCATTCCTCATCATACCTCTCAAAGGCATCCGCGACCTGTGTGTGGCCGAGCCTAAATCCGGCCGTGGAGAATTCATTCGGAGTGTCTGCTGGCATAGTATCGTCATACCAGTCACACGACTCAAACACACGTCCCGATGGCGATGTGAAAATACCGTCGTCGCTTTCTCCGCTGCTTTCCTTGCCTACATTCTTCAGTGGACACTCGAGATGGTTCTGAGGAGTATCCCCAGCAATGCTGTTAAGGTGGAACGCCGATCTCCC
>LGRX02012329.1:0-29783 GCA_001247695.2 Cymbomonas tetramitiformis
TATATATATATATATACATATCTCTGTGTGTGTGTGGAATGCAAAGTACAGAAGCACTGCAAATCACTTTACCTTTGCACATGACAAATTTCATGGCATAAAAGTGAATTATTCTGCATATCAACATCTGAGGTTGATCACATTTCTGGGTTTTACTGATTTAAACCCATGGCAGTAAATGTACTTTCTGATGATATATAGAGTTATCAACTTAAGCGGATTATCCACTTTAGATTACAAAAAATGAATTCATTTACGTGATGCTGCGCCTATGCATGTTACTATTGCAGAATTGCTCTCGATGTTCGAACTTCCCGCTTCTGACATAGAAACACTGACCAGGGTTGCGCCACCCGATTCCGACATCGTGATGAGTTAAGGGAACACAATACTGTACTTCGTTTAGGTTATTAGATGGCAAGCTATCAAGGGGGAACTGCCCTTTAGCCTTTACTCACGCCGCAACGATTTTGAGATCACTCACTGGCGTCGCCACGACGCGACGTGGCAAAAATCGAAAAGTACCTGAAAAGTACCTGTTCGCAGGTACCAGGTACAGGTACATTTCGATTTTTGAAATCGACGCAGGTACAGGTACAGGTATTTTTCGACAGGTACAGGTACGGGTAGCAGGTAGTACCTAGTACCTGTACCTGCCAAAAATACTCGGGTAACTAAGTACCTGTGAAGGGCCCTGGTGAACAGTGAACAATCGTTGTGGCCAGTGAACAGTGTGCGGTCAGTAACCCTTACGCCGGAAGCGATCTTGTAAATAGATATGAGGAACAAAATGGGCCGAGATTTATATAACGTGAATTCAGAAACAGTGAATGCTATCCATACACGTGGCATAGAAGTCCTTTGCTTCTGCCCCAACTTAGATTTCCATATTTATATGGATGCATTATGCATCGTTAAAAACAGTAATCACTATATTTCTATTTTAAGACCAAAGGTCAATCGTTGGCGGAGCGGGAAATAAAAGTAGTAGCCTAATCATTCGTTTTATAGCATTTCTGCCGGCTGCTATTCAATACAAATCATGAATAGAGAAGTGTGTCACTGTATGCTGTATCCATATTATATGAATTGAAGCCCGAGTGTATTGTAAATAAAAATTGAAACGTACCCAGCGTGCGGTATAAATGAGTAAGGTCACCCATGAATGACTGCGTTAATAATATAGTCGAGGGGAGATGGGGGGCGGAGCCCCGCATTATCCCCTGCTTTGTTTCTAATGTGTTTACAAATCAATGAAACAAACAATTACAAATCAATGAGACACGAGAACCGGTATATGGTAATCGGTGCCTAGAGAGTGCGAGTGATTGGGGGGAACTCATCCATGCACTTTAACCTTCGGCCCTACCCCCTACGCAACCCTTTGTGGTACACCACCCCTCTAGAAGTAATGACCGAAAACTTGATGTGAGATCTACTCAGCCCGAAAGACACCTGTAATTTGGACAATAATAACATGTAGATTTTCGAGGCATGCAAATCATTAATGGGCCTATCACATAGTCCTTAAATTGACATCGTTGGTGGAAAATGCGTTACCCAATCTCATCTTAAAGTGTAATCCAATCGCGACTTTAACCAAAACTACGCTCCAATGAAAATGCTAAAAAAACAAAATTAATGCGGCGCCAAAATCGCCGCCATGATTGTGATGGTCTATCATATGGTCCTTAAATTGACGCCGTTGGTGGAAATAGTTGCCAAATCTAATTCCCTAAAGTTGTTATCCACACCTGCTATCTAGGGTGTTACACGAGATATGACTATTGTCATTATGATTTTCTCATACCTCAATAGGTATGAAATCATATTATCAAATAAAATAGGGTCCGATTTTCCATTTTCAAATCTATCGCAAACGGATTTTACCCATTTTGGCCGTTTTTGGCTATATATATATATATACATATCTCTCTGTGTGTGTGGAATGTAAAGTACAGAAGCACTGCAAATCACTTTACCTTTGCACATGATAAATTTCATGGCATAAAAGTGAATTATGTTGTATATCAACATCTGAGGTTGATCACATTTCTGGGTTTTACTGATTTAAACCCATGGCAGTAAATGTACTTTCTGATGATATATAGATTTATCAACTACAAGCGGATTATCCACTTCAGTGATAATTTTATCAATCTATGATATGTTTTGAGCATATGACTGTGCTCTAAGATTTATCAAAATGATATCTCTTATTTTAAACATATCAGGACATTGCTTGATTATATAATCAAAGCAGTTTGACACAACACATATATATGTGTGTGCTTGTCCTCAACAACTTCTATCAGATGTCAATATAGTTACTGCTCTGAAAGAGTTACATGCATTTTGAACTGATCAATTCTGAATCAATTGTCATAATGCAATGTACTTGTTGTTGTTGCTCCAGCGATGATATGTGAGACGAATGGACAATGCTCAGCAGTGACCAGCTGCTTATTTGAGCATTGTGTAATGCCTTCGGGTCTGGAGATTTCTCCATCCAGCCCTACAGCATGTTGGATTATTCTGTTCCCATATCTATCGCCATCACTGACACTTCACACGCACATGTGTTTGTGAAGTGTTATCCATATTATCATATACATGATAGATATTAAAGTTGGTCAATTCACTATGAATCAGTGAATATCAATACATACAGTAATGCAGTGTGTGTGCATGTATAGTACTTATTGATTAGTACTTTTTGCCAGTGTGTGTGTGTGTGTGCTCACTTTTACACACTTACAGGAAGATAAGTTCTGGACATTACAATATTTCCAGACAGTTTATCATGCAGGATAATCAGTATACCATGCACTGAATGAATCTAGCATGATATATTAGGTTAGAGGTTATTGTAATTCCAAGATAATCTCATTTACAAAATGAGTTGCTGGTATATTTCACATATAGTTCCGGTGAGCAATCCTTTCAGTGATCCACAGTAGAACGATATGTGGTCCGAAGAGTATCTCGACTCCACCGGGACATAACGAGCTAATTACTGTGTTAACACCTTAAGGGCGAATTGCCATACTGCTCACACTGATCCTGTTTTCTAGGAACTTATTTTCACGTTTTCGGCAATAACTCAAGTTCTAGACATCCATTTGCCACGATTCTTCGCATATCGTCTTATATTGCGGAACTAGGTGGATGATATGACACTTCATTATCACTCGCACCGTATGTGCACACATGAATATATGTGACCCATCATCACCATACTTAAGGAAATTCTGTTGAACAGCTGTTGGGGGCATTTTTGGGCATGCGCCATGAACATGCCACCATTATTGACTTGATGTTATGAGTGGGCGATGGCGTATCATGGTGTATACCAATGGGGGAAAATACCATATCCTTGATTTGAAGCCTTTAGAGCACTCTCCATAGAGTACGCTTTTGTCACCTGGCAGCAGAACACCCCTGCACTTTCCACAAAGTCCTCCACTCGATAAACCGAGTTTGGTGGGCATTGAAGGGTTGAGGGACCTCGCCCAAGTCCCCAATATGGACACTAATACTTCATAAATATCCAATAGTTGACTACCGTTAGTTATGGATGTTTCCGCCCTCATACTGATCCCATACTGCTAAAAACGAATTCGCCCTTACGGTGTTAAGAAGCGCGAACGGAAGCGGACAGATTCCAGAAAGATACCGGTGCGATTTCGATAACGGTTTAGATGTCCTTCCTATTTGATCGAACGGCTGTACGGAATTTGTAAAAAATGAAAAATATAATTCGCATCTGAGGAATCGAAAAGGAATCCGTCGCGCTTTTCATTACACTCTTAATACGCCGTAGAGAGTGCGGGGGCGGAGCCCCCCTTAGCGTATCCCCTAAGATAGAGATGGATAGACCAACACCGAGACGAATAAACGGGGTCACGTTAAGAATTTGTTTTTGGAACACGAGAAGGGGGCGGGAGGGAGGGGATGAATGAAGGTCAGTCCGTTGATGACATGCAATTACCAGCCCGGTACATTAAGCTCATATGCACTCATATTTCTTCTATTATTTGGCTCAAATGAGTGTGTGTGCTAGGAATTGATATGTTCCCTTGGATAAGAGATTTATTTTTTCCCCACCCGTACGTTCACGTACCCCCTATAGTATATGGAGACAAAACGCTGTAGACCGTGACCTTACACCTTTGCCAGTTATGACAGCGTCACAGTATCGATGACAGGGTGACTTAAATTTAAAATGGGTCTCCATCTGGG
Source organism: Cymbomonas tetramitiformis (assembly GCA_001247695.2). Classification (NCBI taxonomy): domain Eukaryota; kingdom Viridiplantae; phylum Chlorophyta; class Pyramimonadophyceae; order Pyramimonadales; family Pyramimonadaceae; genus Cymbomonas; species Cymbomonas tetramitiformis. The sequence goes on from LGRX02012329.1 coordinate 4,243, forward strand.
GCCGACATTTGATTTGAATCCACATCGGGGGCCGACATCCCATTTTAATCTTAAATCTACATCGGGGCAGACACTTTATTTTAATCCACATCCGATCGGGGGGTCCCAAACTGCCGATGACAGCAATTTGTATTTGATACTTGTAACTCTCGTCTGAGTGAGGTGAGACGCAGACGGTTCAACAGTTGAGTACTCTATAGTTTGGCTATCATTGACTATCATTGACTAACTTTGGCTATCCGATTTGAAATTATGACAGCCCTGTCATCGGGGGGTCTGTGGGGGTGTCTAGGGGTCACAAAAATTAAATTTTGCCGATTTCATCGCCGGTGGGGGTCCCCTTTGTCGACCCCCCCAAATTTCAGTAGGTTTAGGGTTTAGGTTCTGGGTTTAGGGTTTAGGTTCGAGAAATTACGTGAGAATTACGTCAGAAATCGTAATTTAGTTCAAATGCGTATTTAATAAAATAGGGTACCGGGTAGTAGGGTAATGGGCATTTGAAAAAACATTTTCTAAATCATAAAATTTATTCTACAAAAATACTTTTCTTCCTTTGAAATACTTTTCTAAACAACCCATTACCCTACTACCCCTTACTTTTTATATAAATAAATAAATATATATAAAGATAAGTAATTTTATGTTAATCTCTCATATTCCCTCATATTCCCTCATATCAAAATTTGCCGATTTAATCGACGATGGGGGGTCCCTACGTTGACCCCCAAAAATTTCAGCAGGTTAAATCGCGGAAATAGCATCGTCTCGGTCATCTCGGTAAAAATGCGTATTTAATAAACGAATAGGGTACCGGGTAGCTAGTAATGGGCATTTTTAAAAACAATTTCTATTTCATAAAATTTATTCTACAAAAATACTTTTCTTCCTTTGAAATACTTTTTAAAACAACCCATTACCCTACTACTCATTACCTTTTATTTAAATAAATAAATGTTAATTTATGTTATTCTCTCACATTCTCTCACATTCTCTCACATATTTTTTAACTTTAAGACATACAATTCAATGAGCATAACTTGAAACAAATCAAGTATGGAATCCGAGCGAGACATTGAAAATAAATATGCAAAACAATTGTATGTTTGGCGAAGAGGCATTTTGGGCTTAAAAGGAGGTGTAAAACCACCAAACGAAGTAATAGAGTATTTGAATAAAGAAATTCCTGATTGGCAAGAATACGATTGTGGTTTTAAAAATGAAAAAGAGTGTGTGCCAATCATTGTAGCAATGTCAATGTTAAAGTTAAATGTTGTGCAAAATGCAAAAAGATATATTATTGTTCGAGAGAGTGTCAAAAAATGGATTATAAAAGACACAAGTTAGAGTGTAACTAAATTGAAATTACACATTTGTTGCCAATTCCGATTCACTAATTAATTCTCTTTGGCATTTCCAACACGGGGTTTCGATATATTTGCAACGACTCATTCGTATGCCACCGAAGATTGCCGCAATTATCATTACTAACACATTTCCGAACGCTTGTAAATCGCAAGAATTATTGAAAATATCCATATATCTTATAAGCTAGATATGTTTTGAACGCTTCCTATACAAGGGTTTATAATACAATGCATTTTTCTTCAAGCTTTTAGCCCTCTTTTGCTTACCCTTACACGAGCACTTCATTTACTAGTATATTATCTTATAATAGATTATTTTTTCCTCGTATTCTATTTGAAATTTGTTTTTGTTTTCTCAAATAACTTCGCGACTCGAGGGAATATATTGTCTTCGCAATCGCTCGTGATTGTCCATCCGGCAACAAATTATATCGTGGTCGTATAGGTGCTTTTGTGTTGTTTATGCTAGGCAAATTTAGTTTAGATGGAGACCTATTGACAATTTTAGTAGTTTTCCCTTTTTGATACTCATTTGCGCACGAGCGAAGTTTCGCTATCCATTCCTTTCGGGTGCCCATTTTAATGTTATATAATATGTTATGCTATATATTAATAATACAAATCATATGCTACGTTCAACTTTAACTAAACGTAAAAACGCGGCTTTATGTAGGCAAATGGAAGCAAATGCTCTTGGAATAACACCTATAAGTCATGAAAAATTACTAAAACAAACACAAAAATTTGCACAAAAATCTGGCGGATATGCACCTTCGGTCCCGAATTTCGATGACGGAATACTAATCAACGGCAAACCGATTATAGATTACACCGAACCCAAGTTCAACCCGCTATTAGAAAACAATAAACATTTTGTGTTAAATAAGATTGACAATATGACGCCAATTGAGAGGCGAGCATTATTTGAAGAATTCAAAAGTAAAGCGGAAATCGAAAATTTAAAAGTCATTTCAAAAACAATAACTTCACCATCGGAAGGAATAAGTTGGCTCAATCGGCACAACTTGATGGACGAGTTTAAGTCATTTCTCCGAAATGAATCTGATGGTGCGACCTTTAATACACCCACCAAAACTCGACAAGCAAAGACATACAATCACAGTTTCATTGGGTCCACCCGTAGCTTCATTCCCCGTTTCAAATGCTACACCGGCAGCCGATGCATTGTCGCTAGCCGTACATTGTAAATAACAAGAACTATTGGTTCCTAAACTTGAGTATCCACTTAATCGGCGTGGCTCATTATCCAAACACAAATTTAAAGGCAATATAAAAGAATTGTTGAAATAACCAGTTCTTGATTGGATATGATTTGAACCCATCATTGAATATTGGTCTCCCTGTGAATGAGTGATATTCATATACGCTTGTAACGGAGAATTAGGAAATGCAGGGGTCAACACGTTATTTACGCTCCATGAGTAACGGAATGCTCTATTACCGCCGTATATTTTAGATGGCAATTGATAAAGACGTCCAAGACGATTAGTATATTGTGCAATCCCAGTTTCGTTTACGGTTCGATAATTTAAAGGACGGGTTATGGCATAAGCTTTATTCCAACAATTGACCGATAGTGCAAATCGTACATTTTTATTATTGCTCGAATCGCTTTGGAAAAATGTCGCATAATTTTCAAAAATGATTGTTAATGCTCCTTTTGAAATTAATTCCTCTATATTTTGTTCAACGACTCCGCTTGAGAATGATAATGTGGTAATTGATGCAGAAACTTGAGATAACGTAAAGCTTGCATTTTGAGCAAATGTTTGAGCAGCAGCTGCTTTAGTAGTAAATACCCCGGGGGCTTGACCTTGTTCGCCATATAACAAACACGTTACTGCATTGTCGGTAAAGAGCCTGATACGTATTGCCCCGAGTGTGCTCGAGTCAATTATGGATGGCTCACAAGTTCCTAAAAATCCTAAAAGATTGTTCAAAATAAATTCTCGCCCTTCAAAGTCACCCGCTTGATTATCTTCGTCAGCTGAACCCGTTATCAATCCATTAGTTAATTGGATACCCTCCGAGCCACAATTCGACAACACGCTTCTATATGTCATTTCGTTTTCTAAATGGTCGCTAACTAGATGTTTAACCTCTTGAATGTCAGATGCTTGAGCCACCGATTGATTTACAATAACACCATTTATACTTACCTCATATCTAGAGAATAGGTTGAATATTTCCGGCAAAAATGAATGACACGTTTTCAATGCACCTCCTCCACTATCGTACGTAAATGCACGATTGGTTTTGGCAAAGAATCTTATAGCAAATTTGCGCGTGTCAATGAAACTATTTATGGGTAAATTTATCTCCAAAGAGCCACCACCACCATTAACAACGGTCGAGTTTGATGTCAATAATTCAAATTGATTTTGGCTAAAATCTGTCATTTGAGTCGTCGCATAACTTAAGGATTCGGGATAATAGCTGTCTAACATATCTTTATAATAATATATAATACAGATAAATTTATTGCGAATCATTGCTTATAACTTCCACTTTTAATGAAAAACTGAAATACACATTTCCCGACCTAGCTTGAGTAACAAGAGAAGACGGTGTTCTGCCATTATTTTTTGAAATTTGAAACATTAATCTACCACGTGAGTCCGTTAATGCAAAATTTATTTGTGACAATAGACTTGGACTAATGACAACGCTATAATTGTTGTTGGCATCTAAATATGAAAACGACGGCTTAGATAAATCGTCAATAGCAATTTTAAATAGTATATCACTAGATATCATTTCGCCAACTTGGTCGTCACTTGCTTGACTTAAATTAACAACCTCCAAAGCCGAGCTGGAAACTAACGATTGTGTGCGGAGATATAATTCTCGAATTGTGTTCGATGTAAATGGAAAGTAGCTTTGCATAGTCTTTGATGATGTCTTTTGAAACATCGGTTCTAATTGGCTTAATTCAGATTTGCCTACCAAATCTCGCTCCCGAACCGGATTGCCCCCTAAAAGTTCGCTCGAATCGTTGTTGAGTGCATCGTTTACCGTTGATGCAAATGGGCTTATTGCATTTAACAAAGTTCCGCTACACCTCGCTATGCTTTTGGTTGCGAAGGAGTAAAAATCAAACTTATCTTCCAAATCATTGTCGAATTCCAACACAATTAATTTGAGGTTTGCATCGGCTTGTGTTGCTACACTAGCCGTCACCGTCACGGCGGAACCGGCGGGTCCTAGTTGATTATTTATAGCATCACCTATTATAGCCGCCAAAATTTGTGCGTCGTCAAATGTTTTAGGAAAAGGAAAATTTTGGGGGTTGATTTCAATTTTAAACAACTTGTTGGCATTAGCTGTTTTGTCTCCCAAAAAAAATGTATTGTTCGTTTGATTTATATCATAAAATGTCTTTTCAATGTAAAAATCATTAACGGTGAGTTGCAATTGGTCCGTCGTCTTATATGAAAGCAATTGACTCGGAATATTATATTGACCCAGTCGTGAATCGAGTAAACTATTTTGTTCGCTATTAAAGTATAACATTTTTGAGAATTTCGAGACATTCATCGTTACTATATGGTTACATTATTTTTAACATAATCGCTTAGCTCTTGTTCACTCATTTTGGCATACTTGTAATAATCTTCTTGAGTTTCACGTGGTTTCGGTTTTACCAAGGATTTATTATCGTACCAATTTTGGAATTTGTCGGGATTTACCATATATGCTTTAATTGTGTATACTAGAATCGAATGGGGGAGATGTGGATGTAGTTCCTTATAATGTTTAAAATAGTCGCACATAAGTTCCTTTTGCCGGTAGGTGAAGCACTTTTCGGGAATGTCGGCAATGCAATTCATTTTTTGAATAGTATTATATTAATGAAAACAATTAAATTGAATGATACAAAACTTAAAATTCAACCGCCCAAAGCTAGTGCATTTCAATACGAAACGGGCGAAAACCTATTGAAACAACCATTCAACATTTTATTGGTAGGTCGTCGTGGTTCAGCCAAATCGACCTCGGCGTGTAACTATTTACGAATGCTTAAACAAGATGACAATTGCGACCGTATATTGTGCATAAGCTCAACATTCTCATCCAATAAATCACTAATGGAAGACCTAGATAGAGGACCTATATAGAGGACGAAGATGTGTTCGACCCGGACGACCCAAAAACCATTGATAATGTATTAGAAATTATGGACAATGAAGCGGAAGGTTATGAAAACTATTTAAAAGAATTGGAAATTTACAAGCAAGTTATGAAAATGATACATAGCGATTCGGTAAGTATACTCGATATCCCACCAGAATACTTGTTAAAATTTGCTTCAAACAATTATCAACCACCGACATATAAGTATCATCATCAACCGAGAATCATAGCATTCGTTGATGATGCGCAAAGCACTCGGTTGTTTGGTAACCGAAAATTCATAAATATGTGTGTACGGCATAGACATTGCGGAATGTTCTCAAAAAATATGGGAGGCGCTTTAGGCTTGAGTTTGTTGATTTGCGTCCAAAACTTTTCAAGCGCCCAATTTGGTTTACCTCGTGCCGTAAGAAACAATGCAACGGCATTATGTTTGTTCAAAATATATGACGAGAAAGAGATGGAAAATGTATATAAAAGTGTTTCGGGAGAGATACCTCTTGAAGAATTTATGGAAGTATATGATTATGCTACCAAAGAAAAATATTGTTTTTTGCTTATAGACTTGAACCCCAAAGATTCAAATAAGAAGTATCGGAAATGCTTTAATGAGCTAATAGTACCGAATGCCAATTTAAAAATGGAAAGTTAATAGTAAATATATATGAAAACTCCTTGTGAAAGATGTACGGCTATGGCCAAATCCGGGCATCGATGTAAGAATATGACTTGCAAATGGAGTCCATTATGTTATGTACACAAGCAAGTTGTAGTCGGCGATAGCCAAATACCTAACTCGGGTCAAGGTGTATATGCCAAGAGCAATTTAACCCCTAAACTGCGGAGGGAATTTTTTACCAAAAACGATTCTTTTGCAAAGGCACGATGGTTGGAAGATACACTATCGGAACCGACAAAATGACGTTACAACAAATGAACGCCAAATTTCCGAGTGTGAAGGATAGGACTCATATTTGGAGCAACAATCCAAATGCATATTTTGATGCCGCAAAAACCAATTCGGTCGCGGGCAAATACAATAGTTGTACGCCTCTAGATGCTAGAAAAATGGGATGTAAGAATAATGCAAGAATCAACAATGTAGGGAACATAGTACTAAATCGAAATGTAAAACAAGACCGCGAGATATATGTTTCTTATGGAAGGGAATATTGGAGAAATAGAAAATAAATTTTCAAGAGAGGAAATTTAAGTCTCGAGGTAATTTCATTTTATAACAAAACCACGCCGTTTCAAAGTTACATTTTCCCGGGAAAGTTCTTTCTTTATTTACAATTTTGTAAAATTGAATTCGTTTCCTAGGTATTATTAATTGGATGTCATTTGCAAATAATTCGCGCAAATAGTTTGTGTTGAGCATTGATATCGGACACAACAACATAAACGGTTTACCAATTTTCTTTAAATGCGTCAATACTTCTTTTTTTTGGGGAATATGGGATGTTTGACAATATGAAATCATAATTTAATGTTTCACTATCTATGAAAAAATCTAGAGTTGGTTTGTGTATAACCTTTTGGCAACCAATCTCTTGTAGGTATTCGCCCGCAATTCCATCACAATAAAACGGTTCATATAAGATTTTTTACTGGAATATCCCGGTTCAAGATATCAGACAGTCAGTGAACCAATATAGATAAACTCGTATAAGAAATAAACCCTAAGCTAGATATACCCGGAACGGTCACGGAGTCGGAACGGTCTCGAGTCTAGCTACCTGTGACACTCGGTGTGTCACAGCACGGGCTTACGGATCAGTCACAGGTCCAGTGTTGGCTACCTAGGAATCTGTCATAGGGGCCTGCACCGGGACTCCCGGTCAGGGCTGCCTATACAGATTTCAGCACACCACCCCAACACTGTGGGTGGTGACTGACAGGTAAGTCAGAGAAGTTAAGATAAGTTAGGGTAGGAGCCAGGGTGACAAACCTAACTGCTAATCCAACTGTGCTATTCTGATACACAAATTGAAACCCTCTAGCCGGCACAAGTGCAGAAACCTACGGGTAAGGATCTCCCGCTAAACAACTGAAAGGCACTGTGTAAGCAAACCAGATTGAAGATTGTAGATGTCAAAGCTAAGCATAAACCAAATTGAAGACCACGTTGAGGTCAAAGCACATCTCAGCACACCACCAGAGTGGTGTACTGCCAGAGCCAGAAGGAAAACTACTCGGGGTCAAACTCCAGAGGGGCACCGTCACCACAATGTACACGGCGGTAGCCTGCAGCACCGCTCTCCAGTGGGTCAGGCGGCCGGTGAGCCACCGTCGCAGCACCCAGGGAGTGTAGTACTGCATCCAGAGTGACGGGGTCCAGCTCGGATATACCAGGGTAGATGCACAAATCCCCCCTGCACAGCACAGGCTGCGGTGCAGCCCGACCCGATACCTGCACAGAGTCGATGTCATTGGCCGCCGTGTAGGCGGCAGCTCCCACACCCATGATCGAGATGAAAAGAATGAGAGAGATAAAGTAATGAAACCCCCACGGGCCCGCATGTGCGGGGAAGCCCCATGGCGGCTTGCCACATCCATAGGTGCGGGAAGCACCATCAGACTCAGGCACGTGGGCTGCGGGCTCCGACGCATGATTGGCCGTGATGGCCGGAGCCCGCGGCTTGACGGCGAAGCTGCCGTCCGCAAAATCCTCGTAGTCGTCGGTGTCGTAGCCGGTCAAGTCAACCGGCGCAACCGCGGCGTGGTTGACAGTCTCCACAACCCCCGCGAATTCACCGCCCGACTTCTCCGTGGTGGTCACCCGCGTCGACTGAAGGGACACGGGCGGGCCGTAGCCGTAGAGCTCCAGGAGCTCTGTCTCATCCTCCAAGACAGGCATAGCAGGGGCCGGCACGGCGGATGCCGATGCCGCCGCACCACCTGCCGGAACCTGCTCCTCCGGTGTGATACCTGCGCCTGCAGCGTCACACACCAGAGCCGAAGCCTGCGCCGCAATGCCCCCAGGCGGCGGGAAAGAGGCGTGAGTGTAATGTACCTTAGGCGCCACCGCCGCGTTGACCTCCGCCGCGAGGTCGTCCAGCCGCTGCAGGATGTCGTCACCGGACGTCTCCGCCACCGGCGTCACCGCGCTAACGGAGAAGCCGTAGGCCGACACGTCGACGCCCCCCACAACACCTCCGCACAGCACCGCTGGCGGACCGTACGCCGTCGCCGCGCGGGCAAAAGCCTCAGCGCCATCATCTGCCGCCTCCTGGAAGAGAGCACACATGGCCAGCGCATGGACCCCCTCCGCATCCTCCTCGTCGATGGGTACGCAGAAAGCTGCGGCGGAAGTAGGGGAATGTTGGCGACCGCCAAGAGGGCAGTCGCGGTAGAAGTGGTAAAGATCCTTACCAGTCTTCTTGCAGCGGGTACACAACGGCTTAGCCCGCTGCTCGTCACGATCGTAGCCCACTGCCGGTGGGGATTGGACCCCCATGCGGAAGCCCCGCTGCGACTGCCCGCGCTGCTGCTGCTGCCGGCGCTGCCCGTGCTGCCGCTGCGGCGGGTCCTGCTGCCGCTGCACCACCGGCGGAGCCGCCTCGTACCTTCCCTGAACCAGCGCGGTCAGCTCGTTGATCTTGTCCAGCAGCGCCTGGTGCTCGCTGTTGGTGAGCAGGGCCGACGTGTCACCACCTGCGGGCTTGGCCAGGAAGGCCTTTCCGACGTCCGTCTGCGCCCATGCCTGGTAAATCTCGACGACCAAAGAGCGCAAGGCCACAAGGGAAACCGACGCGAGGTCGGCCACCATGGGGTAACGCACCTTGACCGCGGCGTAGAACACCGGGTCAAGCCTGCTGGACAGGCTGAGCTTCCTGGTGGCCTCGGTGGGTGTCCAGTCGGCCGCCTTGTTATCCCGCACCAAACGTTGTTCCCGAGCCAAAATCGGCTGCGGGTCAACGTTCGCGGGATAACCAAGTGCGGCATGCTCCTGCTGGAAGGACTCCCGCAACGGTAGGCAATTTAATTTAGATTATTTCTCTCTGATTTTAGATTAACCCATTTTTCATGTTGATTTTAGATTAAGTTTTTTTTATCTCATCCGGCTATTACCGGTGCATGCATCCATGACGCTGCACTGTACCTGTTGAGCTATCGCCATGCCATGCGAAATATTACACTGAAGAGTTGTCTTGCCGTGATGTCCATATGTCCGAATGGAACCAAAACCGTCCGATTTTAATCGAACGGTTTTTGGTTCCATTCGGAAAGATTCACGGCCGTGAATCTAAAAGTCACGGCCGTGAATAACGACTCTTTACGCATAATGACTTTTATTATTTGCCATCTTTGCCACAATAGACACTCACGGCGTGTTCTGCTTGAAAAAAAGTAAGTAACTTGAAGCCTTGAGCTTCAAGTTACTGAAAGATATGTATCTTGGCAGTATGTGTGCCAAGTTTCGTGCTCTAGGACGCACGGGAAGCCCTCGGCTGTTTGGCATCTTTGGGTTTGGGTGTCACGTTCGAACCCAAACCCAAAACATCTGCCTTAGAAATACATTGCGCGTTTCGCGCACAAGTAACTTGAAGCCTTGAGCTTCAAGTTACTCAAAAATATGTATCTTGGCAGTATTCGTGCCAAGTTTCGTGCTCTAGGACGCACGGGAAGCCCTCGGCTGTTTGGCATCTTTGGGTTTGGGTGTCACGTTCGAACCCAAACCCAAAACATCTGCCTTAGAAATACATTGCGCGTTTCGCGCACAAGTAACTTGAAGCCTTGAGCTTCTGGTAACTTAAATATATGTACCATGGTAGTATTCGTGCCAAGTTTCGTGCGTTAGGACGCACGGGAAGCCCTCGGCTGTTTGGCATCTTTGGGTTTGGGTGTCACGTTCGAACCCAAACCCAAAACATCTGCCTTAGAAATAAATTGCGCGTTTCGCGCACAAGTAACTTGAAGCCTTGAGCTTCTGGTAACTTAAATATATGTATCTTGGCAGTATTCGTGCCAAGTTTCGTGCGTTAGGACGCACGGGAAGCCCTCGGCTGTTTGGCATCTTTGGGTTTGGGTGTCACGTTCGAACCCAAACCCAAAACATCTGCCTTAGAAATAAATTGCGCGTTTCGCGCACAAGTAACTTGAAGCCTTGAGCTTCTGGTAACTTAAATATATGTACCATGGTAGTATTCGTGCCAAGTTTCGTGCGTTAGGACGCACGGGAAGCCCTCGGCTGTTTGGCATCTTTGGGTTTGGGTGTCACGTTCGAACCCAAACCCAAAGGCAAAGGCATAGGACAGTTTCGTAGATTCTGTCCCGATGCCTTTGCAACCTCGCTTGCTAACTCATATTACAATGAATATTCAACATTCAAGCGTTGAATACCCCACGCCAACGGGAAGCGCTCGGCTGATTTGTTATTTGGGTATGCGCACCCAAATGACAAAAAACGCATCTTTGAAACTCGTTAGTTTCAAAGATGCGTGGCCGATGCCTTCGTGCTTATGTGTGTTAATCCATATGAAATATTCCATGGAATAAATGTGAATATCCCGCACAAACGGGAAGCGCTCGGCCGTTTTGTAAAATTAGGGTGCACCCAAAATACAAAACGCATCTTTGAAACTCGGAAGTTTCAAAGATGCTTGCCGGTCGCGTGCAGCGGTAAAAGGCAAGTCAAAGGGTTTAGGATATAGAAGAAGTACAGGGGCCTTTTTTAAAAGCAGAACACGCCAGCGAACAAAGCTTTTTGGAGGCTTCCTCATGATGGCTAGCGGGAACTAGTGCGTTTGACCTGTGTGCACATGATTTGAACAGGAGTCGTGAAAAGGACCACCGGGCATGGGCATAGCCGGATGACATAAAGAAAACTTAATCTAAAATCAACATGAAAAAGAGTTAATCTAAAATCAGCAATAAATAATCTAAATTAAATATTTTTCCTCCCGCAACGCCACTGGTACGCTGCGCTTCACGATGTCCACCAGCGCACGCCGTCCATCTCGGTCGGCAGACGCGTCCGTACCCGTAAGCCAGACGTGGGCGTTGCTGTGCTTCTCGACGATAAGCCCAAGCACGTCGTACAGCAGGGCGTTCACCTTGCTCACCACCAGAGCCTGGGGGTCGTCAAGGTCGAACGAGACGAGGTCCAGCCCAGCGGACTCAAACTCCGTACGCAGCTGAACCACCACGTCGGAGAGGAGACCCGCGTCAGTCGTGCCGCTGAAGTAATGCTTCTTGTCGCCAAGGATATCCTCGCGGATACCCTTGGCCCACGTCCGATGGAGCCGCCCCTTGTAGACCTCGTCCACAAGCTTGGACTGCTCCTGCAGGTACTTCCTCGTCGCAACGTCGGCGTCGGTGTTGGAAGTAGGGTCGGGGTTCGTAACAGCCGGTGATTTAGCCGTCGGCGTGTTGCGAACCGCGTCCGTCAGCCTCAACGAGGCGTCAATGTCGGAGTCCCTTGTGAGGGACCTCTTCGCACGTGTGTGAACAACCATATCTCTGAAAGCCTGATAAGAGGTGGTACGCTGGGGCGCGTAAGGGTAATGGCGTGGGGAAAATGCGACGTCACAGTTACGTAAGGAGCGGTAGAGCCATGCGAGCGAGGGGCACTGGAGGACGTCGTCGAGGTCGAAGGTGCTGCAGACACCAGCCCAAGAAGCGGTAGCATGCTGGGCCAAGGCAAGAACTATACCGTAAAAGGACATTGCGCCAACGAAGCCCGGTCCAGGTCGAATCCCCATAGCGGCGGCTCAAAGACGCACTTACAAACTGCTCATCTCAAACTTCCCACTCGTACCCAAACGCGCCGTTGCGCACCACCTCTCAAAGCGGCTGTTTTAGCCAATCATGGCTAAATTAGCTGTGGAATATAGCGTGGAATGGGTCCACGACCTACTGGAATATCCCGGTTCAAGATATCAGACAGTCAGTGAACCAATATAGATAAACTCGTATAAGGAATAAACCCTAAGCTAGATATACCCGGAACGGTCACGGAGTCGGAACGGTCTCGAGTCTAGCTACCTGTGACACTCGGTGTGTCACAGCACAGGCTTACGGATCAGTCACGGTCCAGTGTTGGCTACCTAAGAATCTGTCATAGGGGCCTGCACCGGGACTCCCGGTCAGGGCTGCCTATACAGATTTCAGCATTTTTTCTTTCGGAATAAATTGTTTGATATTTTCAAAAGCGGACTTAGGAGTAGCATAGTCGTCATATTTTGTAAAAGTCTTGGTGTGAAATGACGCCATATTTATCGAATTATTATATTAACAATTATTATATAAAAGAAATGTCTTTACGCATAAAAGGATTCCAAAACCAAATGAAAATTCGCTCCGGTCTCCAAGCTCCACAATATGTCGTCAATGAACCGATTGTAGGTGGTAATAAGTTAAATGAATTTTCAAAATTCCGAGGTAACAATGGACCTATGAATCCTATGTTAATGAACACTCACCGCCCGGCATCCTCGATGATAGAACCGTGCCGCTCCGTAAGTCGATATTTTGAAAGAAGTTCGCGAGGTTCATATCCGGACGGAGTAGGTTATAAGAGTTATTTTGTGACAAATAAAACGCCAATTAACGCGGAAACGGTTGTGTTCTATAGACCTCGTTATCATCCACAAATTAAACATTTAAAGTATCCCAATCAATCTAGTATAGGTGGTATATATATGCCACAAAACAAAAGTGAAAGCAAGTAAATTTATTTTGGCTTATTTTCTTTTTGTTTATATTAAATGCCAAAGAAAGGTGAACCGTTGTCCGATGAACACAAACCAATTCTTGCCAAGGCTCGAGAGAAGGCGTTAGCGATTCGACGTGAAAAATCTAAACAAAAAGCCGACATCAAATTAGCAAATGAAATAGAAAAGAGGGAAATGCACGAAAAAGCTCAAAAAGTGATATCAAAGGCGGTGACCAAGGATGATTCCGAACCTGAATGTGATACTAACGATTCAATAGACGAGGAACAATTAAAAGACCATCAAACGAGCGAGGTGACAATTCATAAAAAATCTATCAAAAAAATTAAGCCCAAGAAAACAGTTGTTTATGTACAAGAGTCAAGTGGCGAATCGAGTGAGGAGGAAGAAATTGTTGTAAAGAACAAAAAAACAAGTAAAAAAGTATCTAAAAGCGAAATCAACGAATCGCCATCCGTGGAGTTAAGTGAACGTGACAAATTATACATGTTAACAAAGAAGTCTTTGCTAGGTTTTAATTATCAATAACAAATTATAAAGACTTCAATCTATTGCTTAATATTTTCATCGTTCCTTTAATGCTCAAATTGTTGTCTTCGCAGTTTCTTTGTAGGGCATCCTTATTCTTCTCATATTCCACCATAAATATATATCGAATATCATTGCCTTTTTTGATATTAATTTTTATATTTTTCTTCTTAATATTCAAAGACATTACAATGTCATTACAACAATAAAAATCATATAAATGAGGACGATTTTTGGTGTATAAAACATCATACCATTTTTTATTGATAAATGTGTATTCTTGACAAGCACGTGCTTTTAATTCTTTCAAGACAATATTTGAAAAATAGGATTTCCAAATGATTACTTGAATGTCGTGGGGAGCGTCGTACAACAAATTCGAAGTAGAAGCCATATCAAAAGCGAGATTGTTAGTATTCGGTGTATATAGTGAATACTTGTTATGTTGTTAATGCTTCAAGTATACTCTAGTATAGTTATGTCTTAAAGTTATATATATATATATAATGTAAAAAGGTACGGGGTAGTAGGGTAATGGGTTGTTTAGAAAAGTATATCAAAGGAAGAAAAGTATTTTTGTAAAAAAACTTATAGCATTTTAATTTTTTTTTTTTTGGAAATGCCCATTACCCGCAACCCAATACCTTTTATGGCATTAAATCGAGTATAAGATTATAGGGAATGCGATATGCACTTTCTACACATTTAACGCCGTAACCAATATTTGCATTTGAGCTACGCGTCCGTTGTGCGGTTTCAATGTGCTTCCCATAATTTATTTTAGTATCACAATAAGATGTTTTTTTGGAACACATTTTCAACTCAAGGTTTTGTTTATTTGTCCAAATATTTGTGGTTTTACGATAACCAAACCCGTATTTGCAATATGAACACGTATGCTTGTATTGTGTTGATGATTGCATAAAATCTCTATGTTGCAACAAGCCACCGTCCGATGGGTTTTCAATATACCAATAGTTGGGTTGGAGATATTCTATAATGGTTCGTTTTACCATCGCATCAGCCAAATTTAGATTTCGGACACCTTTTCTATGTGCTTTTGAATAACTTGTGCACGGTGGGCTTGCCCATATTATATCAAAATGTTTTGGTTTGTAGATTGTGTAATCCCAATCTAGGATGTTAGTTGTAATCGTAGCGTTAAATTTTTTAAGAATGTCAAGAGACACAACTTCACAATCGGAATATTTTGTACATAACGCATTTGATACCGAGCACGTGCCACAAAATAACTCTAAAAGTCTCATACATTATAAGAAAACACATTTTCTTACGTTTTTTTAACTTAAAGAAAATAGTCGTAGATAGTATTAGATAAGCGAAGATGAGCACACCGGAAAAAAGAATGTCGGAAAAAGAATACCGTTTGAAAAACGACTATCCGGAACCATATTTAACAAGAGAAATCCGAGAAAAATTATATGCAATTGACGAAAAAAAACGAGCTCAAATGCGACAATATTATAATAAAACCAAGACTCAACAAAATATGGAAAAAATCATATTAAGAGCTAAAAATAATCCAAATTATTGCCCACAAGAAGATACTCTAGAAAAGTATGATTGGTCACGAGAACAAAAAGCCTTTTTATCGAGGTGTGCGGAGGAACGAAAATTGAAATTTGCCGTACCAAGACCACGACCAATACGAGCTCAAACGACAACTCAAACATCTAATACGACAACTACACAAACCGCCTCCACTACTACACCTTCCAACACACTACCACCGTCGGGTCAAAAAGATGTACTATCAAGAGATGAAATTTTCGAAATTTTAGATTCGGATGAGGGCATTGCCGAAGCTACCAAAAAGCAATGGAAAATGTTGTCAACAATTTTGTCAAGGTGTTTAGTTTGCAAGCAACCAAATGGACGGAGTTGTATACAAAATATACTAATGAAGAAATACTTGAAATGTTAAATACGGCATATAAAAATGAAACCACAAGAATTAAACAAGTTCAATTAACTCCCAAGTTGTATAATACCAAGAACGAGGATTTAATGAAAATTATTGGAATCGAACGTTACAAATTTTTTGATTTACAAGCTAAAATATTACAACGAAGCATACAAGGAAGCAAGATTAATAAAAAAATAAGTGATACCACCGATTATGTCGACGACTTTATTAATGTTTTCAAAAAAGAATTAGAATTAAGAAAGTCAAAACCGAGTTCAATGGACCATTTAATAGCTATGCTTTATAGCATCGGGATGTATTCAAAACAAGATTTGAGTAAAGAGTCCTTAAGCTTTACTCCACGAATAGATTATGACAATGTAAAACTGGTCAAAAGTGATAATCAAATGACCGATGAAAATGCAAACTACTACAATTTTAACAATGGACATATGCGAATTCACGATTTAAAAACGGGTAATAGTTTCAAAATTGATTACATTATAAATCCATTAGTGCAAAAGTATATCAATGATTCGATAAAGGATAAAAACAATCCACGAGAACATCTTCTAGAGACAAACACAAAACCACCAAGACCATTTACATCAACGGCTTTGGGCAAAAAAATGACCTCAATTCTTGGAATCGGAAATCAAATCTTCCGAAAAATGACCGAAAACATTTATTCAAAAATATTCAAGGTAGATATCGTAAAATTATCGGAAGTCGCAGCTCACGAACCAAACACGGCTTATACTCAATATTTGAATAGTTTAGAATATACCGAAGATGAAAGAAAGGCGGCGCTTAACAAAATTCAAGCTCAATTAGACAAAAATGCGGCATAAAACCTAGTTAAAAATTGGGGGGGAAATAGATTACAAAAATCATAAAAATGAAAAATATGCAAAATGTTTTGACCTCGTTAAAGATATGAGAGAATATGAGAGAATATGAGAGAATATGAGAGAATATGAGGGAGTGTGAGGGAATGTGAGAGATTAACATAAAATTACTTAACTTTATATATAAAAGGTAATGAGTACGTAGTAATGGGTTGTTTATAAAAGTATATCAAAGGAAGAAAAGTATTTTTGTATAATAAGTTTTATGATTTAGAAAATGTTTTTTTCAAATGCCCATTACTAGCTACCCAATACCCTATTTTATTAAATACGCATTTGAACTAAATTACGATTTCTGACCCAATTCTCACGTAATTTCTCGAACCTAATCCCTAAACCCAGAACCTAATCCATAAATTTACTGAAATTTGGGGGGGGTCGACGAAGGGGACCCCCACCGGCGATGAAATCGGCAAAATTTAATTTTTGTGACCCCTAGACACCCCCACAGACCCCCCGACGACCCATGACGTAATTCTCACGTAATTTCTTATCCCTAGACCCTAAAACCTAGACCCTAAACCCTAAGCATACTGAAATTGGGGGGGTCAACGAAGGGGTCCCCATCGGCGATTAAATCGGCAAATCTTAATTTTTAGACACCTTGAAATATGTGGGGGGGGGTCAATGGGGGAGACCCCCTACCTACCGTCAATCAAATCGGCAGAATCGGCAGAAATTTAATTTTCTTATCATCGCCTAGCGCTAGGGGGTGGGGTGCGGTAGGACTGGGTTCAGGATGGGCGTAGGGGGCGCTCAGGACTCGGGCAGGCTCGCCGTTACAAAATACGAGCTTGTAATTGGTGGGAAGCGCGCGTTCGAGGCGTTGCTCGATGCTCGATACAGTGCTCGATGCCGTAAGGGGTATAGCAGGGGTTTTCCCGGAAGTTTTCCGGAGGTGTGACCGTTACTTTTGTTTTTCAGCCAATCAAATTGTAGCACTGCATTAGTAACCGACAAACCTCCGGAAAGCCTCCGCTTTACCAACCACCATGCTTCCGCAGACCATCCTAAAATTAGTGTGGAGGTGACACGTTTCGCGACCGTGCTAGCTGAAAGGTGTGTACAATTTATGATTTACGATTTAGGAACGAACCATTTACGATTTACGTTACTTCGTGACATCGTGAGCCAATGAAACGGGTGTATTACGGACTCGACGTAATCTTATTGGTCATCGAAGTAACGTAAACGGTACCATCGTAAATGGTAAATGGTACTATCGTAAATGACAAATATATAATTCATATTGTTGGTATCATCCATTTCCGTCGAATGATTACGATAAGATATTTTCTTATGCCAGCTCTGATTTTCGTGTGCCAGCTCTGATTTTCGTGTGCCAGCTCTGATTTTCGTGTGCCAGCTCTAATTTATTCGAGCGACAGTCAAACGCGCACGCGATGAATTCAGTTCGATTATAAATATATAAATTTATAAAAATATAAAGTTAAAAAAGGATATGAGAGAATGTGAGAGAATGTGAGAGAATGTGAGAGAATAACATAAATTAACATTTATTTATTTAGATAAAAGGTAATGAGTAGTAGGGTAATGGGTTGTTTTAAAAAGTATTTCAAAGGAAGAAAAGTATTTTTGTAGAATAAATTTTATGAAATAGAAAATGTTTTTAAAAATGCCCATTACTAGCTACCCGGTACCCTATTCGTTTATTAAATACGCATTTTTACCGAGATGACCGAGACGATGCTATTTCCGCGATTTAACCTGCTGAAATTTTGGGGGGTCAACGTAGGGGACCCCCCATCGTCGATTAAATCGGCAAATTTTGATATGAGGGAATATGAGGGAATATGAGGGAATATGAGAGATTAACATAAAATTACTTATCTTTATATATATATTTATTTATATAAAAAGTAAGGGGTAGTAGGGTAATGGGTTGTTTAGAAAAGTATTTCAAAGGAAGAAAAGTATTTTTGTAGAATAAATTTTATGATTTAGAAAATGTTTTTTCAAATGCCCATTACCCTACTACCCGGTACCCTATTTTATTAAATACGCATTTGAACTAAATTACGATTTCTGACGTAATTCTCACGTAATTTCTCGAACCTAAACCCTAAACCCAGAACCTAATCCCTAAACCTACTGAAATTTGGGGGGGGTCGACGAAGGGGACCCCCACCGGCGATGAAATCGGCAAAATTTAATTTTTATGACCCCTAGACACCCCCACAGACCCCCCGATGACAGGGCTGTCATAATTTCAAATCAGATAGCCAAAGTTAGTCAATGATAGCCAATGATAGCCAAACTATAGAGTGTCCCACAGTAGAGCTCTAACTCTTACTTGTAACTGTAACTGTCAATCCAAACTCATCCAACTGCTGAACTCAACCTCTTCCGAGCCTCCACAAGTCTGGCGATTCACGAACGGAAGGTTTACTTTGCACCCTCATAAGCGAAGTTGAATCGGCTGCCAGAACCGAGGCTTCGTTAGTGCGAGTTTGCGTGCGATAGCCATACGAAGTGAACTTTCACGGTCATCAATCTTACGAGTCCCTCTTCGCCAACAGGTATTCCCTAAAAACTCCTTGTTTTAGCACTTCACACAATAATCCATGCCTTCGTGTTCTTCTTCTTCTTTTTTTTTCTCTCTCACTGGTATGATACGCATAACCCTGAAAATATCACCTTTCAACCCTGCATAAGAAAGACTGTGTTCGCAACAGCATCGCGCGACCTGCTTTACAGAAAGGCCCAACTTGAAAACCTTATCCTACTGTCCGTCCCTTTCAGATCATTTCCCCCCGCTATCCATGTTTGAGAAGAACTTTCAGCCTCACAGCCTCATTTTGCAAATCTGTGCTGCGCTTCGCAGTCGTGTTGTTCGCAGTCGTGTTGCTCGCAGTCCCTCTAGCAGGTCTTCAAGCGCAAATATCTATCTAGCTCACTGTGTTCCTACAGAGTTCTAAACTGGGGTTAAGGAACAAATTTTGTTGTTTAGGTTTCTGAAACACGGAGCATCGTCATGCAAGTCCAACGTTTCTTCCCGTATGTTCTTGCGATCGCCATCGTCGCCACCCTCCCTGCCGCCCGCGCCACTGAGTGGTCCGTGCTTTCCAAGCAATTCTCCGCCGTATCCATCGGAATCGCCTTCGAAAGCGACACCACTGGCTGGACCACCTTCACGGACGGATCATCCGCGCCAAAAATCGTCAAAACCAACGACTCGGGCGTGACCTGGAACCCCGTTAACGACTCGGGCACGGTGCTCATCGCAACGGGGTTTGCGGCGAAGAAGCTGGCGGCAACCAGAGGTAGTGCCGCAGCAGGAACTTTGGTCGGCATGGCCGGCGTCCCGCTCACCACCAAGTACTCGACGGACGGCGAGAACTTCAAGGGCTCACTATTTGCGCCAGTCACCTCGCAGTCCATCAAGTACCAAAACAAGCGCTTTGTGATGGCAAGCACAGACGGCGCGTGCCTGTCCAGCGAGGGGCGCTTCTACAAGTGCACTTCGAAGGCGCCGCTCAAGTACCCCGGCACCGCGCGCTACGCGTCCTCCCCATCGGACGACGTGATTTATCTCACCGCCGGGCAGTGGCCGAGCAAGCAGCAGGATGCGGACGGCGGTCACCCGTGGACTCGAAACCTGCGCATCAGGTACGCGCCCTCCTCCACGTGTGACACTAGCTGAAGTCATGGAGGTGCTCAAACCCAGCACGCGCTGACACCAACTGAACGCACGAACTGCTTCCCTGCATGTCCCTCACGCCTCACAAAACGTTTCAAGTTCATGACCCGAATATAGACACATAGCTTTTTCTCACTCGAGCCTACGCGCGTGGCGTGCAACCGAGGGGTATGGAATCCCCGCGTGCTATGCCGAAATCATGTACATATTTAACACATCGCAAAAATGCAACTGAAATATGGAAAGTGTGATAAAAAGACATGTTCCCGGCTTTATACTCGGGTGACTCCGTATTCCTCCGTGCAATCCTGACCTCAGCGGCTTTGTGCACAGAGCGGACGGCTCTGGCCTGGAGCTCCTCAGCATGAACCGGACGTCCGAAGAGGGATTGGACACCGACGAACCCGGTGTGTACACGGCTGAACTGTGGAAGTCGGTAGACGGCGGTAAGACGTGGAGTTCACTCTTTCACAGCGAAGGTGAATTTTACTTTAACGACATTGACTGCATCGACGACACCACCTGTGTTGCTGTGGGTGAGGGCTACAGCGCGGATGGTTCCACAGCACCTGGGGCGCGTGTCTATATCACAACCGATGGGGCGAGCTTCAAGCAGGTGTACCAAGCTGACGACGGCGCCAGCTTGATGGCAGCCCGGATGATGTCGAAGTCCGAGCACTTTGCGGGTGGATCAACCAAAGCCGGGGGATTGCTTTCGCCTGTGCTGGCCCTCCACACCACAGATGGTGGTAAAACGTACGTCAACGAGCACGGTAACGTTGTCGGGAACTCGATTACTGCCTTCGACTTTATCAGCAGTGATCATGGTTATGCAACTACTGTCAATGCGCTGCAAGTCTCATCGCTCCTCGAGTACGGTTCCACCCCGGAACTTCGGGCCGTGGTATGAATGCTGCCATGCTGCAGGCGCATCTTATTTGCAAGACACGTCACGGAAGGAAGGAGTATTTAAGTTTTGGCGAGCTTTACATCATAATCTGCTCAGACGATCCCATATGCAGTGCAAGGAGCACACTGAAGTATACACTTTTCATTGTTATGCAAACTGCAACAATTTGTCCGAATGCCAACGCTCAATAACTTGAAAGTTATAGTTTCTGGGAAGTACAAATAGGATTGTAGCTATGAACGTGTTTGCCCGTGCATAATGGGACCTGTCTTCTCACTACTTTTCTATGATGCTGTGCACTGCCCAGTGAGACCGTGCGACAGGAGATTGTGAAACCTCCGGTTATCAAATAAGCATGGCGACATTATGCTTTGGTGTACGACTCTCGAATACATGTATGCTCGACAGTCGCAACCTATGTACGACTCCGAGCGTTAAATACATTTGTCTTACTCTTGACCGTCATCAAGGAATAATCTACAGTATTAAATGGTCCGGCGTTTAAGAATACCATTACCAATAACAGTGTGTTATATTATTATGACCATGTACCCCTGATTACTCTAATGTACTTACCCTGCAATATTCTGGTCATCGAAGTACTGTTGTGTGCTGAGTACTCTCATATGCCTTACCTTACTGTACGTTACGTAAGTCTGCAGCAATGGTATATTGAGTTTCCAATGATCTGATGCTCTCTAAAGAGGGATCGTGTTGCATCTCAATCATTATCCCCAACGAGGATCACAATATGGTCTTTGTTGAATGATATCTTCAGAAGGCTCCATGGCGCTACGAACTCAGAATCGACGACTATGTAACGCCGACAACTTACTTGTCACAGTCGCGATGGACGGTAGTATCCGACCGTCATATTTCGCCCCCATCAAGCCAGTAGAACTGCGGGGGGACGGCACACGTCATGCTAGCCGGGTATTTTTATTGGGAGAATAAAGTTGATGCAGGGCAGTAAATAAGCGCAAATGGGATTGATTTATGATCGGCAAACGGCTTCACTGATACCTATCCGAGTCCGAGGGATGTATGCCGCATGCAACTCCCGTATACATCGCAATACACACGGATACTCATTTCGGATACCGGTAATGCTGCTGTCGGTAATGCTGTACGTACCGCTCTGCGACAGGAAGAGGCAAATACATCAGCGGAATCACAACTCTCGAATTTCACAGACTCTCAAGTATCTCACAGTTCCAAAGTCCACGAGCGCGCTGAGCGCATCGAAGTCAAAAGTTCCGAAACAGGAGTCTCCGCCTGGTACCTCGGTCGTTATGCGCGCAACCGCAACACAGTTACAATCGCACGCAGATCCACGAAACGAAAGCAGAGTAACGCCATCTCGAGCGACTGTAGTGGCAGGATCCCTATGGAGGAGCGCAACCTCTTACAGCCATGCAATCGTTCCGAGTCAGTGCCTGCAGCTTCGAAGCCATCTTGTAAATCAAAGACACGCCCGGGATCTCAAGAGCCAGGCACATACAGAGCTATTTCACAAATTCCGAAGCCCAATAGCTAGCGACAGCTAGCATTTCAAGACGCCTTTTCTTAACTGGACATCAGTTATACATTCGGTCGTTTAATCGGCAGTGTTAACGTCATGTTGAGAGTATGGAGGGGCGCCGCGTACAAGATCCACTTTTCCTGAAAAGGTTTTTGCAGATCGGATCTTTTTCAGCGGGCTGCAGTGGGGAAAATGAGAAACTCCCCAGCAGTAACGTGTGGTTTCCCTGCACCAGTGCTTCAAGCAGGGATAGCAGATCTCTACTGTATTGGGCTAGTCTCTGGTGACACTAATCATGATGCCTGCACCGAAAAGCAACAGCCGGATAGGCAGGAGGCATCTGTACAACACAAGTAGACGCATCCTTCCGATCTTAGTGCTAACTAGCTAGGGTTGCCTAGCAGTCCGATTGCTACACGCCGGTATTGTGGTTCTTATCTCTTGTGCAGATCCCACGTAGTACAAAACCTGATAACCTAGAAACATGTGATAATCCGGTACCCGTAAATTCCGGGACCGCCCAGAGTAGGGATAAGTATTAATATACTCACACGCCCAAAAGGGCGTGGGTTTCCTTTTTCTTTTTCTCATACAATCAAACACATCTGTTCTCTAAAAATGCATCGTCTGTAAGTGTACAGAATACCTAGCCAGCCTATCACCATTGCCGCAGTAAGACTCTGCTACCCCGTGTCATACAACACTCCCAGCAAATATAACAAATGCACGGCAGCTACAAAAACTAAGTTAAAAAATCCTGAGAAAGAAAACAGTCCCACAGCAACTGGTCCCTAAGTGCTCTCCGCATGTCTTCCACAGGACCTGCATGAAGCCTCCGCCGGAGAATATCGCGCAACATGTGCCTTGCATTGTGGCCATTTGCACGATAATTTGCACGAAGATGTCCAGCAGGCTGGCTAAAGGTAAAATCATCGGTGGCAGGCGTTGCGTCCAGCTGGGTCACACTCGGTGTCCACTTTCTTGCGTCAGTGGCTGCTCGCAGTCCCTTCATGGTTTTCTCGGGCCACTACTTCGGTTTTGGCGGCCAGATTGGCGGCCGGACACACTCTTTCCAGCAGACCGACCACTGAGGTTGCCAGTCCTCTGGTGCTTCCGATGTATTGAGAACTCCACACGCTTGTTCAGAGGATCCTTGTTCCCGCGTGAATGCATTTTCGAGTTAGAAAACCAACGAGCGTGCAGCAGTTTGCCGTCCAACCCGTTCAAAGCAAGCTCCGCCATCACCCTTTTGGCTCGCATCTCTGACAGCTTAACATTTGCTGAAGCGGTATGGCCATCGATGTTAAACTCAAACTTGTGACCAGCCGACGTGAGTATGACCATTCCAGCTGCAACCCGTTTGATCAATGCTTCGCTATCAGATCCTGGCAGGAAACTGTCGGACTTATTCACAAACAAAATCTGCCGCAGTATCCTGATTTGCCCTTGACGGACGTCCAATTCGACGTCATCATTTTCGGAATGAAAAGCATCCACCGCGCTTTGCAATTCTTCAGCAGCCTGACGCAGACTTGCCACCAGCTCGGCATTCTCCTGTGCATCCCCTTCTTCCTCAACCTCGTTCACCCCAGGCATCATTTCAGAGTCTTCTTCTTCACCAGCCTCGCTCATCGCCTCTTCCACATCGACGTCCTCCCCAGTGCCCGAAAACCGGTCGTCCGTTTCTAAGTTTGCCGCTTCCTGAGCTTCTATGCTGGGTCTCGCAAAATGTTCTCCCCGGGAGACGCCCTCCTGATTCACAGGTTGGCTTTCCTCATCCGCAGCTGTGGGCTGGCCCGATGTACCTGCCACCTGAGCAGTATTCACCCGTGGTGGCTCCTCTGACCTGAAGTCGCTGACGACCCCCTTCTCTCCGGCACTGTCCACCTGGCTCTCTTGTCCTTTACCCCTATCCAGCTGACCAGCCCTCGTCCCAACTGCTCTCGGTGAATCCAGGTCTCCAGTTGTTGCGGTGGCGGGCGGAACTGCGCTGGCAGCAGCGGGCGGCCCTTGCGCGGCCCTTCCGAGTGGCTGCGGGATCTGCGGCTCCCTGCGGCCCAAGTTGGCGCGCACCGCGAGCTCCGCTGGATCCATGCCGAGCTGCGTGTCCCATTCCTCCTCCCCGCCGTGATCGCCATCATCATCGACGTCTGCCACGACAGTCAGAACGGGGTTCCGTGCGACTTGAACTGTCGGCACATTAGGGATGGCCACGCCGCAGTTCGGCTGGTCCGCTCCGAGGAGCTGCTTGCCCCGCTCCTTCGTGGCCTCCGGGTGCTCCTCGGACCCCCCTCCCCCTCCACGATGACGAACACGCCATCGGTGACGTTGGACTGGTGCTTGGTGCGCCACGGCGACTTGCTGTGCAGCTTCTTGTGCTTGGAGTCCCAATATTTTTTCTGCACTTTGTCAGCCGTCTCCTGGGCGAGTCACAATCCTCCCGACGTCTCTCACCCCACGGCGCACCCAGTGTAGCTCGCAACCTGTTTTACCCACGGATTGAAAAGTTGAGACAGCACGGGAGGGGGGTGGGGATTCCGTAGCAGCCTTGTAGACATATTGGAGGGTGCAGGACAGGACGGCGAATGACTCTTATAGCTTGGGCAAGGACGGTGGTTCTGGCCTAGACTGCGCTCATTTAGGGTTTTAGGGTTTAGGCAAGGCAGCTCTGAGGATGCGAGGAGTGTCGAGCAGTAATATAAATGATTTGAAGCATCGGGCGAGTTAGGGCCTACCACTAAGCTTCTCTTGCTACATTACGGTGACGCGCCGCAGTGCAATGCCTACCTAGCACACGTGTGTTTACTCTTCCAGGGCACATGCCGGGAGCCGGGTACCTAGCACACGCGTGTTTACTCTTCCAGGGCACATGCTGGGAGCCAGGTAC